>VZRL01001629.1:0-124580 GCA_013397895.1 Origma solitaria | reverse complement strand
TTTTTTTTGGTTGGTTTGTTTGTTTGTTTTTCGTTTTGTGTGTGCTTTTTTACCACCACAACAACTAAGGGAACGCCGGGCAGGGACCTCTCCCGCGGCATGAGCTCGCCCCAGGCCCTGCGCGCATCCCCCAGCGCTGTTGGAGGCGTCCAGCGCTGCGTGCGCGGGGACGGAGGGAGGACGGCGGCGGTGGCCGCTTGGAGTGGGCGCTGGAAGCAAGCGCAGCCGCCTCCCAGCACATGGACCCCACGCTTCCCTCTGAGCAGGGCGATGGGACAAGCCCCCTGCCACCCACAGTGCCCCATCCCGTGTCGGCAGTGCCCCCCAGCAGGGCGGAGAGCGGCACAGGTGAACTTGGTGCCGTCGGCTGAGTCTGTGGTCGGGTGCCCTCCCACTCGCTGGAGACAGGCGCCCGCCCTTCGCTTGCTGTTCTGTGCAAGACATGAACTTGCAGAGCCTCTCCGCGTACCCCATCACAAAATGGAGGGGATTTAGGGATTGATGCTAATCTGCTTCCTGAGGGAGGTGGTTGAAAGCATTACTCAGAAATACGGCTTGTAGAACAAAGAAGTGAAATTTCCTCTTAGGGTATTCCTCCCCATCCGCACCCTCCCAGCTTCTGCCCAGCACATTTTTAAGTGAAAAATATATGGAGAATTTAATGTAGTTGTCACTGTGCCTTATCGGTAGCTTTCACTCTGCCTCTCCTTATAGGAGACTCCATGAGCACATTCAGTGCTGTCGTGAGATAAGAACTGAAGAGAGCTGAAATCAAGGCAACACCAGAGAAAAAGATACTAAAAGATTTAAGCGACAAAGCTTGGGGGGTGGGGGGGGGGAACAAACAGAAGAATTTCACCGCCACCAAAGCAGCAGTTTCTCAAAGCTTATCTTTGCATTAAGTCCAACAGATTTTCATAGGGACAGGGGAAAATTTGGAGAAAAAAAAAACCACAACCAAACCTTTCATATGTACTCCAAAATGGAAATACCTTGAAACTAGATACATTGATGCAAAGAGAAGAAAATGTTACAGAGATTTAAGCGTTACTTAACAATAACCACTTTCTCCAAGGCCCTTCAAAAATAGTTGAGCTGTTCTGTCAGCTTAGTCAGCCTTCAGAAATGAACAAACTTGGAAACTAAAGAACCTGAACTGTTTAAACTAGAAGCAACTCAACCAGGAACATATAATGGAAAACTCTATGGAAAACACCATCGCTGCCAACTTCACCTGCTCGAAGCTGGGTTCTCCTCTCAGGAGATATATGAGTAATCCCTTGATTTCCCAGCAAACCCTTCCCTGTGCAAGCATTGCCGACGTAAGCGCGGCCGGAGCAGGGATGGGGCTGTGGCTGCTCTGCCAGCGAGGGCGGTGGCACAGGTGACGACACCACTCCACCCAGGAATAGGTGGCAACAGAGCAAGTACCTACTTGAGGCCTCCTCCAAGATTTACAGCCCTCAGGGCTCACGTCTGGCGAGAGAGTTTATGGCACTTAACCCTGCTTTCATTTTTAACATGGTTTTCACCTGGTAGCCCCAACAGCAGCAGGTTTCTCTCTGTGTGTCACTGGCTGTGTCCTGTGGTGTGCAGGTTTTGAGACGAGACCTGCAGCCATTTCTGAGGCTGCAGTGGCTCCTCTCCAGGCTGCCCAGGCCCATGGGGATTGGCAGCTGTGAATGCTGTGCTCTGTTTGGGGTGATCCTCAGATGGGTCTCTTTGTGCTGCTCTGCACTCTGCTCAGCACAGCTCTGAGCGTGTCTGACAGGAACTGCCTGTGTTGGGAGGCTCAGGGACATTCCAGGGTCTGTGGGTACTTACTCGAGAAGTGCCTGTGGCTGCTGCTCTCCTTGAGCTCTCTAGTATTCTGTGTATTATCCCACAATAAATTGCATAAACACTGAAAATAATTCTGTATTCAACAATTATTGGGGAACACACAATGAGATCCAGATGAGGTGTTGCTGTAATTTATATATGACTCCTTTCTTCAAGAATTGCACCTTTCCAGCAAACAAGATGGTTCAATTCACATAGACAGCCAACCAGGGGAATACCACCAAGATGTCAGATGATTTAGAGTCCTAATGCTTGCTAATGAGCAGTTCCTGGTTTACAGAAAACCCTAGGGAAATGAATAAAAATGGCCCTAGAAAGCTGGCAACTGCTCACAAACAATCTGAGATGAAAAGAGGCTGCAGATTGATTCCTGCAACGAGTTTGTGAGGGCTGCTGCTCCCCTCCCAGAAAGGCAATGGAGCTGGTGAAGGGGCTAGAAGACATGTCTTATGAGGAGCAGCTGAGGGAGCTGGGGGTGTTTAGCCTGGAGAAAAGGAGGCTCACAGGGGACTTTATCACTTCCTGCAACTACCTGAAAGGAGATTGTAGCCAGGTGGGGGTCGATCTCTTCTCCAGGATAACAAGTGGTAGGGCAAGAGGAAATGGCCTCAAGTTGAGCTAGGGAGGGTTTGGTTTGGATGTTAGGAAAAATTTCTTCATGGTAAGCATTTTCAAGCATTGGACTGGGCTGTCCTTGGTGGAATCACCATCCCTGGAGGTATTTAAAAGACACGTAGATGTGTAACTTAGAGACATGGTTTAGTGGTGGAATTGGCACTGTTAATTGTTGGACTTGAGGATCTTAGAGGTCTTTTACAACCTAAAAGATTCTCTGATTCTATGAAGGCATTTGTGAAATTTGTCCCACTGGGTGTATCTGGCTTATTTGAAGTTCTTCTTTTGATGGTGTATGTTTGTTAAGCCTATCTGTAATAATCCCATGATGACCTAGCATGGGCCTTTGCAAACTTAAATCCGCAGCTCCTTTGGCATCTCACCTTTTGTTTGATTTTTCTTTCTGCTTTTCATTCTCTTTCCACAGTCAGGAGTGAGAAACAAAGAGGGATTAAATTAAATTCATCTGCATCATTCCAACTATGCTGAATGTGAAGATAATGTGTGAGATTCCTTTTGTTGTCTGGGGTTTAATCATGAAGGGATTAAATGGAAACTAAGGTATTTGAGGTGTGTGGTTTTTTAAATTTCTTCTGTAATAATGTGAGCTTCATAAGGCTATTGCTAATCTTGAATCACTATCTGCCTTCCTGTGGTTTGCCATAATTAACTGAAGGAAGAGATTGAAGTGGTATCGACCTTTTTTGAGCAGTTTATCAACTTGACCCGGCCTGCCCAACACCAAGGAGCAAAGGAAGAAACTGCTCACAAGAATTAAGGATTCATTCTTTCCCCATTGGTCTTCTGATATCTGTCATGAATGTTGGAATGGAGAGCACTGATGGTGTTCTTGAAGGTGACCAATCACTCAGACGTGCCCAGGCCAGGCGTCTGGCAAGGAAGATTGTGGCGGGTCAGGCTGGCTCTGATCTGCCTCTCCCAGAAGAGCCAGGTCTTGCCTCCTCTGCAAACAGTGACAGGAAAAGCATGTCTCCTGGCTTTGAGCTGGGCACTGGGTCACCCTGCTGTCCTGCAGGCACATGGCACTTCCCCAAGGGAAGCTGCTAGCAAGCAGTTTTGCCTGGGAAGGAGCTCCTGCCTGGCCAGGCCATGTGCAGAAAAACCTTGCAGGAGAGGTTGGAGGAACACCCCTGAGACCCCCTCCATCACTGAGCTTCCTCACAATGTACATTTGGTGAAGAAGAAAGCAACATTTCAAACGACAATGTAATTTTTTTGTTTTTTTTTAAATCCTCTTTTGATCTTCTTTTTGGAAATCCCTCAATGAAGGATCAGTTTAGAGAAATTCAAATGAGAACAGTAATGGAGCAATGAGGCAGTGTTATTCACCTGTGATAAAACCAAGCTGGTTGGCAGGTGCTTGGGGGAGGAAATGTTTTATCAGAACTATTTTCTTTGATACATTTTGAATTCCAGTGATAAATCTCTGGATGCTCATCTGTAAAGCCTCCTATTTTTGCCACCAGATGCTGGGGCTTGAATCTTTGCTGCATCAGTTTAACTCCTCTTTGTGCTCCTTTGCATTTCCAAGTCAGACTAACCAGGCAAACATAACTAGGGAAATGCCAGCTGCATCCGTGGTTCTTGCCTTCCGTATGGGCAAGAGCATCACCTGAACAGGCAGGCCTAGCATTTAATGTATTCATGAAACAAATATGCCAAGGGGTTCTGCCAGTCATCTGTATCACAGAGAGTGGAAGTGAAAAAGAGCACGTAGAATTTTACAATGTATTTTCCTGCCAAAGCAAGATTGTTCCCTGCAGTATTTTCTGGTGTACTTCCCTGGCCTGTTTTAGATGACCTTGTGGGATGGAGAGAGGCAGGAGGAGGGAATCTGCTAGTTGCCTCTGAAGGCTCTTTGTCTGGTTTGAATAATATAACATAGAGCAAGGGAAAATGAGTGTTCAGAGAATGTAGCTACAACACAATATTTAATGTAATTTTTTCATGCTTTTCCATCTCCAACCTACTTGCTATGCCTGCCACTGTGCCAGTAACATCAGCTAGATGAAAAAAGAAAGTAACAAAAATAGTGTCAACAGTCCACCTTAGCATGACCTCTCTTCTTTCTCTTAGCAAGAGATTGTCTTGGGTGCTTTCCTCCCCTGTGAGGAAAAATAAATGGTAAGAGCTGCAATGATTGGCAGCAAGCCTGAGAACAGCAGATGTGAGCCTGCACAGCTGGACAAATACAAAAATGCACTTTCTACCTACATTTGTATTAAGGTTGCCCCAGGGATACCCCAGTGTCTACAGGGGGCCTTAGTATTTGAACAGTCGAAGCCATCAGGCACATTTACATATATGAGAACACTTGGTATCCTTTTCAAAGTCAAAAAGAGCAACAATTAAAGCAACATAAAGGAAAATTGGCTGCGTGGTTTTTCTCTCCCATAATAGAAAGACTGAGGGTGGAAATATTAAAAAAATTAGGCTTGACAGAGGTGAAGAATTTATGAATTAAACTGACACGTTTTCATTTAATTTACTGTTGTCTACCCGTTTATTACTTGGAAACCTAAAAAGGACCTGATTTTGCCTCCCAGGCTGCAGTTGCTATGTCAGACACTAAAGTTAGGTGTTTTAGATAAGATTTTTATATTAAAGTTTCTTACGCAAATAGAGAAAGGCTTTGCTAAATAAGGAAAATTTAAAAGCCTCATTTCTCTCTATGGTGATTTGCTGTAGTTTTTCACTCAGGGGTTTGCCACAATATTTGCTGGGATTCATCATCAAACAAAATTTGAGGCCAGGGGCATTTTAGCTGTATCTATTAGCAAAAAAAAAAAGGAATTTTCTACACTCCATAGCCTGCACAAGGTTATTTCCAGTTGCATCTACCAAAAACCTTGCTGTCCCACAGGATCTCTGTGCAAGGATCTCCACCATCAGGGCAGAGCTGCAGGGCCTTGGGTGCCTGCCAGTGATCCCGTGGCATTCCCACCTGGGCTTGGCATTCCCACCTAGGCTATTTCCTCATGCTGGCAGCAGCAGCAGTTTCAAAACACAAAATGACATGTCTAATTTGTCTGTGCAGAAAATAACAGAGAGCCCTTGGAATGGATGAGTTCCCGCAGAGAGAAGTAGCCATTGAAAAACTCATTTCTGTGAGATGTAACAGAGTGAATTCTGCTTTTGTGGTTCAACATGGGAAATTTATGCTGAGAAAGGGGAAACAGAGTAAGAAGACTCAAGTGTTTCAGTGCAGCAGAAAGTATCAATGCTGCTACTTCTTTCTGCTCTGAAATACAACAGGAGAATGGAAAAGTCAGAAAATAAGTATAAAAAAATACTGGTGCGTCTAAATGAAAATCAGTTTTTGCCTTGCAAAGCTTTTGTAACGCCAAGTATTTTTGTTCAACCAGGGCAATGAAAAATAATGTACTAAGCCTGGTATTTTCACACAGCCACTTCCAGTTTTGCTGAGACCACTTTTTTTCATATGGCTGAACAAAACAAAAAGATAAAGGAATCTGACTGTGCTTTCAGGGCTGCTGGAGCCAAGAAGATGCTACTGTAGTGCTCTTCCAGCCTGCCTGCTCTGGGATGCCTTCCAGAGCCCTGTAAGAGCCAGGGCATTCCCCACGCTGGCATCAGGATGCTGCTTCCCCAGAACTCTGGGCTTGAGGGACTTTGCACTGTGTTTGCACTTCTCACCAGGGCTCGAACCTTGCTGCTGGGACACCATGTCCTCATGCTGCTCCCATCTGCATGAAACCAGCCTGAAATACTTATTATTGAAATTAATTTCCATACGTAAGGTGGTCCATAGAAAGATGGGGACAGACTTTTTAGCAGCGCCTGTTGCAGTGGGGTTTGGGGTAATGGTTTTAAACTAAAAGAGGGCATGATCAGACTAGATACAAGGAAAAATGATTTACAGTGAGGATGGTGAGAGACTGGCACATCACCAGAGAGGCTGTGGATGCCCCATCCCTGGAAACTTTCAAGGGCAGGTTGAATGGGGCTCTGAGCAACCTGAGCTAGTTGAAGATGTCCCTGCTTATTGCAGGGGGTTTGACTACATGACTTTTAAAGGTCCTTCCTACCGAAATCAATCAGTGGTTCTGTGAAAACAGAGTGCCTCATTAAGCAACATTTCCCATGGGATTGAGGTCTCCCGCTCAGTACCTGAAGGCACAGCCATGTGGCTCATTTAGTGCAATTTGGAAGAAGTCAGTTTAATTTTGGCACTGGCAGTGGAGCACTCTTGTATTGCTCCTGTTGGTAATTAAGAGAAAGCAAATCACAGGGGAGGACACTAAAAGTATTAATTAACAACACTTTCAGTGAGAAAAAAAGTTAGTAATTTTGGAAAGGTTGCTTTATGCCTGAAGAAAATACTTAAATAGGGTAATCACACTGTTGGGCATTTGACAAATGCACATTAATAAGTAAATGGATGTATTGATTACACATTTAGATAATCACCAGATCCTCCATGCTCTTGCAGGCATGTCCCAATTCTCCTGCCTCAAGCTTTAACTTCAAATACTGAAAAACACTCTTAATTCCGAGCACGCAGACAGCCATGTCCACTCACTGGACTCAAAAATCCGTGTGTGCTTCCCATCAACTGGAGTGCCCCTCACACTGTCCCACAAAGCCACGGTGGCGAGTTTGGGGCAGGGGAACGGGGAGCAGATCCTGCGGCTGGGGCGGCTCACCCCATGGGATATGAGAGCCGAGTGTGGAGGACTCCTGCTGGAAAGGCAGAACCTTTCCCCAGGGCAGGCTGCGTTCCAGCCTTGCCAAGCCTCCTGCACTGCCTCTGCCACAGCACCGCCAAAACATGTACTTTTTTTATAACACCAACAGAGAGAGAGAGGCAGTGACTTTGCGACTAAAAAGACTCACAGTTTTCATGGATGTTTGATCACCTTTTATCACAACACAAACCATGAGGCAATTTGCTTCAAGCAGAGGATATTTTCCCCTCTCCAAGCAGACAATAATCCAATAAAAGAGCCCTTTAGCAGGATCCTGGACAATGTGTGACAGTGTTATTATCAGCATCTCATTGGTGTTCTGGCAAGGTAAGGCCACGCTCAGCTGGTCCTGAGAGCATTCAAAGGCACAGCTTATTGGAGCCACAGCAGCTCCTCTGAGCTCAGATTGCCATGCAAATACCACCAGATCTTTTTATATGATCGTGATGCCAGGTGTCCTGTTTTATATAAAATGATATCCAGGCAAGTAAGAGAAATTCAGTTATTTACTCCATGCTGGTGGTATCTCAGCAACATTTATTCTGTCAGACAGAGGTTTCAGAGACATCCCTTTATGCTGACAGAAATTGAGAAATAATAAAGAGCATCCGATGAGCTCCTAAAAATGCTGGACTGGGTCACCTTTTGTGTAAGAGTTTCAGCACTGATTAATTAATGTACAGTTTGGCGTCAATCATGCAAAGAGCATATTTCTGCCCTTCCACACATGAACTCCCAAGAATGACACAACTGCTGCTTTGCTTTGGGCTCCTATCTGGAACAACTAGCCTTTAATGGCACATAAAATTTAATTTTTGGTAACAAAAAAAGATGGGTAAACAAATTGCACTGTCAGGGGCAAAAGTAGGGACTCTGGAGCTTTTGGGGTCCTTCAGTGTCTTCCTTTCCTGACCTCTACTAATTAATGTTTTTCTTTCACACTGACAGTGCATTTTTCCATTGGAAAATAGGCTGCTTCTTTTTAGTTATCACTACAGGAAAACTCCTGTTCTAGTGGGGTTCTCTCTGCCAGGCATCAGTGGCCACTGGCAGCCACCCCTTCCTCAAGGCAGGTCCTATCTCCCAGTGGTGGTATTGAAATAAAAACACAGACATCCTATTAATAACTAAACTGTAGACAATTCCAGATGTGGAATTTGGTTTCTGAAATTACAGCTCCAACCAAGCCAGTCCTGAACCAGTAAAATTCAGTTGTGTTTCCTCTGACTCATAACTGTTTTTTCAGAGAGCAAAATTTCTTCAGCAATGCCTCTGTTGTTGCCTGACTCATACTGAAACACCAAAATCATTATTAAAGTGAAATCATAGCGAAGGGGGTGTGAATACTTGGAGTATATCAGTTCAAAATGCTTTTAAAAACATATTTTGCTACAAAATGTGCTTTGTCCAAAAATTAAATACTGAATTATTTATAAAAGCAAACAAAAATCTGTCGTATAGGACACAGAGGAAGTTTAGCACATCAGAAAAAAAGTTAAATGCAAGGTTAATTTATTCTTCAATAAACCTTCATTTATCCTTCTGGCGCATGTGTAATATTTGTGTTCAGCCTCCCACCCACTTTCAGTCTGAAACTCCATCCATGACAGCAGGAAAGAGGATGCTCAGTGTGAAGTATGAGCTGTTCAGATGTCCCAGGATGAGCAGTGTGCAAAGAACACAGCTGTGAGCAGTGATTCCTGATCATGGGAGCAGAAACACAGGCAGGGCTGGGGGCAGAGTTGTCCCCAGAGCCCCCTGGCAGTGCGAAGGGATGGGAGAGAGGAGTCAGGCTAGTCGGCAGGTCACTGAAGCCTCCAGGGCTGGTGAAGAGCTCCAGACCTGTTGTGGTTTGCTTCTGTCCCAGGGTGATCTGCTGCAGGGTGGGTGGTGCTGTGCAGGTGTCAGTCCAGCACCCTCACCCTGGGTTTGAGGCATGGAAGCCACGACCTTTTCCTGATGGAATGCTGTGCCTGCGAATGGCCCTCAGCTGCAGCAGGAGCCCCACTAACCCACCCTGGGCTCTGCAGCGCCACAAAGCTCAGAGGCTTGGGAAGGTGGACCTCAAAGGTGGAAAAAAATGTTGCAACAAAGATTTGCTTGCTTTTTAAATTAAAACTCAAACTGTTGCTGCAAAAGGAGGGACTAAAAAAAACCCCCAAGTCTAGGAGCTCATATTTACCTTCTTACCAGCTTTGCAGATACTTAATCTGAATGTTGCTTCATCTCCTGTCTCCCTCATGTATCATCACTAATTAAAGTACACACTCTGCACTTACCCAAAGGAGGATGTGGGAGGCAGAAGAGGCTCAATCTCATTTGCTGCTGCTGCTGTGTTGCCTCTGCAGAGCCAAATGCAGGGAAGCCAGGGTCCTGCAGAGCCTGGCAGCTGCAGCACAGACCTTTCCCTTCACTGCTCTGTGAGATGGAAATCCCCAGTGGGTGAGTGGCCTTTCCAGGGGAAGGGGTTCAGTGAAAGAAGGGGCTGTAACTCCCTGGGATGATGGGATGAGCCTGGTGAGGGCAGGGACAACACCTCAATGTGGGCACATCTCCCCACACACCTCTTTTGGAGACAGCTCAGGCCCAGCTGAGCGAAAGCCAGAGGAGCTGTGCCAGCAGCAGCCCCATAGGTCTGTGATTTGGGGCCTCCATGCCAGCTCCAGTGAAATTCAAGCAAAGCTCTGTGCTTTCTTTGGACACATCTTCCCCAGCCTGCATCCCAGAGACACCCCTCTCACATGTCCCCAAGAGCCCAGCCATCCCCAAACGCACATCCACGCACTCTCAGCAGCAAAATGAGATTGCTGACTTCTCCCCAGCTTCTGGTTCCAGTCTGAAAGTCCTTGTCCTACAGTCTCCACTGCCCCCAGCTGCACTTCACCCCCACCCATCCCAGGCAAAACATGGAAGTGTTTTTGGCAGTGCTCAGCTCTGCAGTCACCCTGGTGCTTGTGCTCAGGGCAGCCCCACCTGCCCCACAGTGCTACAGGTGGCATCAGCCTCCAACAGGCAAAGGGAGACTTTAAAGCCTGCAAAAGCCAGAGAGGGAACACAGACACTTCCAGGCTCAGAGATTATCTGTGCCTCAAAAGATTCAGGAAGATGGTGTCAGAGAGGACACGCTGAACTCAGCGAGTTTAACATTTGGATAAAGTCTTTCCCTTGTCCCCGTCCGAAGTTCTAGTGCGTGCTCTGCTCTACATGAGTGAAATGCATCTGTGTCCATAAAAGCTATGGAAAAGCACTGCTGAGAACTTCCACAGCTCTGAATAATTAATTCACAGGACTATAAAAAGCTACAAGGGAATGAAATTTAGAAAAATCTAGTTTTAGGATAATTATAGTTCAAACCAGGAGAGCACTTGGACCCAAGACAGATGCATTAGTAGGACAACTGAGCATAGTGGATCAAATTCAGACTTGGCAGAACTGCATAGTCTTGTAGACAGCTCCTCCCTGGGTGGATTCAACCCAGGGAGAGAAAGCAGCCCCTACAGATAACTTGTTGAAGTGAATAGAAACCTGAAATAACACCTCTTAGTCGGGAAGGCATAAAAGAAAGGAGCGCAATTGTTTCAGGTTAGCATTTACACCCCAGGTGTAAATAGGGAGTGATATTTTCTGAAATATTTTGCTATATGCTAGTTTAACCTCTTTAACTTCTACCCTGCTTTCACTGCCGTGTCTACTGTGTTACCGCTGGTTCATAAAATCCCAGTTTGTTTGCAGACCATATCACATTTAGGCTTCTTTTCAAAGCCCCAGATGCTGGAATTCATGTGTTGCTTGCAGACACAGACCTTCAATTTCCTAACCAGTTATATTTCTAGTCCATATTTTTCATGGCAAGTTTGAAAACATTAACCCTGAGCCCTGAGTCATCAGCAAGCAAACACAGAAGTTTTCTTTCCTTTTCCTAAGTTTTAAGCCAGTCATTACTGTGCCCAGTTAGATGCTGAATCTTTGGGACTGCCCATTTAACTCACCCCTCTCAGGTAGGGGGACATGGGAATTTTATATTTTATGTGCTAACACGTGGTCAGGCTGTACTGGGCATGTTTTATTGAGTGCTGGAGGAGCCAGTGCTGGTGTCTGGTTTATGGCAGACATCATGCAGTCCCAGTGCCCTCAGCATCTCACAGGGCTCCACAAGGCTCTGCACAGACCAACTCTGCCTTTACTTCTTGTTTTCTGGTAAAAGAGCGTACCCACAGAGAGGCAGGAGTTTATTACCTTTTCTTAGTGGCAGCAGCAGATCAGTTGAGAATTCAGTTTTATGCAAGCCAGAAGTGGCAGGCTACTCACAGACCAACAGGGACATTATCATTACTTCAGAGGAGCTGTTTTAATGTCCAGTGTCCTGTTTGGCACAGGACCAGGCACTTCCAGTCATACCTCCTGACTGAAGACATATGTGAATTGGCAGAGGGGTCTGTCCTGTGTCAACTCCTGTCTCCACAGGCTCCCTGTTATGGCATTATTCATTACCAGTATGATGTTATTGGGCACAGCCATAGCACACTGTCAAACGATGGTTTTTTTCATAGTGATGAACTATGATTTTCTAGAGATTTCATTCGTTAAGAGCACTGGCACCTTCCAAAGCAAAAGGCTCTCCTATACGCCATTGCCATTCAGTGTGCAGAAGAGGAATATGTTTTATAAGCAGATATCCTCTCCTTCATTTGCAAGTGCAGGAGCTCTGTGACACGACATGAAGCAATTGGAGAGAGGAAGCAAGCATTACTGTATCAGTCAAAAATGCATCCAGCTCTGCTGTGGAGTTCCTGCTCCAAAGGGAACAAAATCCATTTCTCTGAAACTCAGCTCTTCAGAGCCCTTAAGTGGGTGGCAGGTAAAGCATCACATATTTCCCTTGTGTCCAAAAACATAAGGGTCAATTAAAGAGAAGAGCATCTGCTGAGGGCTCAGATGATGGAGAAACAGAGTATACCTATCAACTTACAGACAAAACAGAGCAAGTGGGAGCTCTGGACAGGATAAGAGCAGAATGACAATTCAAAGCAATGATGACAAGATGGGGAAAAGGCCTGGGAAAAGGATGTGGTTCAGTAGAAACTCGTGTGAGGTAGGCAGGAACAATCAGCTGTGCAAACACAGCCTGGGTTCAGCTGCCAAAAAAAGAGATGAGAGGGTGGTTGTGGATTGCAGAGTGAACATGAATCAACAATGTCATGTTGTTGTGGAGAACATACGTGTTCCAGTGTGGATACAGTGGGAGAAGAGCCCATACAATGGGAAATTACCCTTCCACCCCAGGCAGGGTGACGTGCTGGGGCTCAAGGAGTGGAGCTTGCAGACAGCCCAGCTGCCAAGCAGGGGTGGAAAACACCCCAGGAACAGAGGCTGACTGAATAGGGGTTTAGCCTAAATATGTGAAGCCTGACATCTGTGTAAAATATTGTGTCCTGGGGTGGCATAATGATATCTTGTATTCCCTATCGTTTTGTATGCTTGACCAGAAATATGGTCCTGTAGCTTTAACTATGTCCCGCAGCTGGGAGCTCTGCCGCCAGCGCGGGATGTTTTGAAACTTTCCCCAGCTCTCCTACGGGGGAGTGAGAAGGAAGGGACACTGTTTTTTTTTTCCTCAGTCAGTTGCTGCTGCTGGTGGCGGGTGCTACTGGTGTAGCTGCTGCTTGGGTTGGTTTTTTTTTCCTCCCTGGGATTGTTTTTTCATCGTTCTGGACCCTTTTCTTCGACTTGCTTTCTCATCCGAGAACCTTGGGAGCCCCGGGGGACAGCGGACGAGAATCGTCCAGGGAGTCACCGGAGGAACTTCACCTAGCCCTTCGGGGCCCCCGGAAAGGGGAAGCTACGCCTGAGGAAAAGGACACTAAGTTCATCAGCTGTTTGTTCAGGTTTTCTGACCCCTTTTCCCCTTTCCCTTTCCACTGTGTGGTCTGTTAATTAAACAGTTCTTTCCACTTTAGGCTGAGATATTCTGTGTTGTGGGGGGAGGGGTGCCAGAAACCTCTGCTGTGGGGGAGGCACCTGCTCGGAGTGCTTTCCATCTAGGATATTTGTCTCTAATCCAAGACATGTTGTCATAAATGGATGTCTACCATAAACAGGAGCAATGAGCTTAAATTCAAGCAAGTAAAATTCAGAACATGCATGGGAGAAAACACTCCTGCGGGTAGGGACAGCGGTTAGGGAGATTGAAATTTCTATCATCCTACAGACAGGTCAGATGGGGGTGGTTAGAAATGATAAAATGGTACAACCTGCCTTGAGGCTGGAGAAAAAAATTAAATGAGCCCTTTTGAATCTTTCTAGCTGTGTTTTCTGTGATTTACCAGAGGATTCACAGCTGCAGTTTTCCACATTTTCACAGTTTAAAAATGCAGTTCCACTGGCCAACAAATACCACAGTGAAGATGCTGGGAGAAAGTGGAAGCCCTTTTGTCTAAGCCCAGTGACACCTCACGGTGTCTGAAGCAAAGCCCCCGTGAAGTCACCAGCAGGCTTTGCTCCAGTCCAGAGCTGAGAAAATAATGCTCATAGCCCTTCACTCCATTTTTGTGGAGCCAAAATATCAACAGCAAATTACAGATGGCTCAAAATAAGAGCAGTGTTTCAGTTCAGCTGACAGGTTGTTCAACCCTTTTCTCTTCCATCAATTCCTCATCAATTCCCAGGTTTCTTCAAAGTCAAGGTTAAAGAGCACCTCCTCAAATTCCTGTCCTGGAAGTGCCAATGCCAAGCTGTTCATTTTTGTGAATTCATTCTGCTTTTGCAGCAGAAATGATTCACAAATTGAGATTCACATGGCCTTTTGGTCTCCCAGAAGTTATTATGAATATATTGGCTCAGTTCTAATTCCTTCATTTGCTAATTTTGAGGGAAGCTGTTCAATAGCATGGTGGGTTACAGGGAAAGACAAAGCACCTCAAAAAGTGCTTCACTTCTTCACAGACACACACCTCAAAAGGACAAGGGAGAATGATCAGAGATGCAGCAAGCGAATCAAGCAAGACATTTTCATCATCAGGGTGAATAGTCAAGCACAGGACCTGTTACCCAGGGAAACAACATTTTCTCCATCCCAGAGTTTCAAAACTCAGTGGAACGAGGGCGTGGACAATCTCACCTAATTTTGAAGTTGGTCATACTGTGGTTAGAGGTGGGACTAAGACCCCAGAGGACATTCATGATGCCAACAGAGGTAAACCAGAAATTTTTTAAGTGCCAGCAGAATTTCTCATACTTTTTCATACCTAGAACACACTTTTCTCCTGTATTTAAGTTGTCAGTGGTTAGGGTGTGTGTCCAGACTGCCACAGTCATACCCAGTGCCACCAAGCAGCTGACCCAGGACCTGCTGTTGAGTCTGTTCCACACCACATCCCACCCCTCATCTCTGCTTGGCTCACTTCTCCTGCTGGATTCTGTCTGGAGGCTGCTTAACAACCATCTCATTTGCTTGCTTTGTTTCATGATAACAGAATAGGCACATATATCAATATGGTTTTTAAAATAAAATTTAAAGAAAAGAAAAATGAACACCCTTTCTTTCATTTCACCCCACTGCAGCATGGGAGAGAACAATTTATGCCAGCTCCTCTCACTTTCTTATAGGATTTGTTGCGGTTTTAGGGCCTTAGTAAATCCACTAAATGTCAGCCAGAGAAGACGCACCATAGCAGTAATGGCTGTAGTCAGAACAATCTCAAAATGCCCTTTGTAAACACTGAAAAGCATTCTCCCTATCTGAAAAAAGAAAAAGAAAAAAAGTGAAAATCACCAGCATGTTACACAGATCAAAATGAGCACATATTTTTACGTACGTTTTGCTCATAACTGCACCAAACAGCTTTTGCCTTCTGAATCTGCTGTCTCTCCATGATTATAGGTCACCAGGAAGGGCAGAAGCCATTTTGACTTTCAGAGCCTGGGTGATTTGGCAAAACAGGGCTATTAGGAGATGACTGTCTTGTAACCAAGCCAATTTTAGTGCAGCTCTGGGAGCTCTACACTGATGCAACCATGACAGTATATGTAAGGAAACCACCCTGTCTTCTTGCAACACGTTTCTGTCTATTAGCTAGACAATAAATTTTTAGGAGTATTCTATTTCTTTGCACAGAGGCCAGGTATCTAAAGCCAAGATGATGTTTAAAACCAGCACAGAGACTTCTTGGGTTAAAGCACTAAAAATGTGAGCAAAATGAACGTACCTTTACATCCACCATTGTATTGGAAAATACAGGGCTGACAGGGCTTCCATCACCTCCATGGTGCAGCTCTCCTGAAAAGAGGGGTGTTTAGTCGTAGGTGGTGCTAAAAAAGCCTTTCCGGGTGCTTGCATAGGCGAAGGATGGACGAGACAATCGATCTGCTTGAATTTAAAAAGACAGATTTATGGAGAATAACTGCCTTCTAATTTGGCAGACAATGTGTACTGCCTTGAAGGGACTCACAGCTGTGTCCTGTTCTCATGGAGTTAACTTAGAAAAAAACATTTGATCTATTCTTCCTTCCTTAATTCAACATAGCTGAGAATCTCCCAGGATATTTCTATTTGAATTGCAGCAGGCTTTCCATTTCGATGTGTTGGCAGCGAATATCTGTCACACTGATGGCATTTTCTACATGGGAAGTATCACCAACACTTACAGTAGACAGTAGCATATACATCACCCAAATGGCTGCCTGTGTGCTGTAGGACAGGCAAGATGGGCTACCTCAGACTATTAACGCAGGTTGCCTTCAACAGCACGAGTTTTGCGGCCAGATTCCCAGATTTTGTACCATTTCTGAGCTAGATTGACAGCTCTGGCATTTAGCTGCATTTAAAGCTAAGCCACAATTAAGTACATAACAAATTCATCAGGCAGCAGCACCACTCATGTTCATAACAACCTTGCAAACTTCATCCACCATTTCCTGCAACTCTGTGCAAAGATATCTGGCTCTTACCTTTTAAAAAGACAGATTTTTTCATTTTTGAATTTCATATTTGTTCAGTACTCAAACACAGCTGGAAAATTCCTGCATAACCTTCTTCCCAGGGAAGAGGAGGAGGCGAAATCCCCTGCAGGAGCTCTTGACAAGTGACCACAGAATTAATTGAGTAATACAAAAACCATGAGCCTAGAAGAAGAACGAAAAGTAAATTTCAGCTCCAAACCGAAGGTTTTTTTTCTTCTCTCATTTTTTTCCTGCTGGAGACACAATGCTGCTTCATTAGGCCTGTGTTGATGGTATCAGCACTGAAACCAACGTTTATAGAAATATGATGCAGCCACCAGCAGAACCAGTTTGCAAACCCTCTCAAGTGTTACCTATCTGCCCTGACTCAGACTCTGAAGCTCATAATTTATATTCTTTTACTTATATGAAGAACGTGAATAAAGTTGTAGAGTCACTTTTCCAAGGTAGATCATTAGTACTCACAGAAAAGTCTATGCCACCGAAACTTTCTTTGGGAACGTGTTACTTAGGCATGAATCCTAAGTTCTCTGGATATGTTAAGCACATTATTTCTTCGCTGAAAGTGTGTCTCCAGGCTGGTTTCTCCAATGCAGACCTTTGCAAGGCAAGAAGAAGCCTGTTGTGCTACACGCGGTATCTGTTAGGCTCTGCTGGATGTAAAAGGACCAAGACATTGCCCAGGTCCATGTTTAGACTGATCCATGCCAACTTCTCCCTTCACTCTGCAGGAAGGAAACCCTGAGCTTGGTCCCAGTCTGGGGACTGAGACTGAAGGGGACAGGGACAAGGAACTGCTCTGTTTTAGTCTCAGTCCAAGTGCAGGTGAGGCAGCAGTCAATATGAAATTTACGTTAATCTATTGTCAACATTAAATTGTTAAATTATATGTTTCTGCCAAATCCAGAATTTGAGAGTTTTGAAACTTACCCGGTTTTAAAAGTAAGACCCCAAAACATTTATTTGTGTTGATATGGTGATCAAAAAGAGAAGTTTAGGCCATCTCTGCCAGAAAAACATTGCCCTGGAGGGAAATTTTTCAGTCTTGCTTGAAATATCCCTGCATTTCCCTGAGAGGCCATCCAAAGGTCTGTTTCATGACCTGCATATTCAATTTCTTCTGGCACTTACAAGACATGCATATGCTAAAAGCATGCAGATCTCAAAGGAGGCTTCAGGAAAAATTTCCAAATGAGTAAATTCAATTAATTGAGTTTGCTCTTGCAAATTCATTACTTTGTCCAGCAGTTCTACAAACAAGCATCCAGTGACCATGAGATGACTCATATGGCATCCCATGAAGGTGGTCAAACTCAGGATGTATTTGGGAGCACAGGGGAAGGTTCCTTCCTTGTACATATGTCATGACTGCATTCAAGGGAGCTCTGGGACCCAGCAGCCCCAGCTGCTCAGGGGACATGCTGACACTGCTCGGTGGTCTCCTGGCCCTCATTCCCCTACAAGGGTGCACCTGATTGCCCTGCAAGACAAATCATCTTTCACAAAAGCCTCCTCAGCTGGATTCAAGAGCACTGATCTCGTATCGGAAATGTATTGCTCTTGCAAACATCACCTCCAACAAATACTTTTCAGAGGTTCAAGGCTGCTTCTTCAAACCAAGCCTGCATCAGTCATTCACAACTGAAATACTGCTGCTCACATCTCCCTGGCACTGAATGGAAGCACAAGGCACCCCCACACACACCCCCATCCTCCTTCCTTCATGACTCAGCTGCATCCTTCACTTCTTTGTCAGCTTCTCACTTCTCCTTGTGAAGGTATCACACTCAGTCTATGCTTCAGCTGCAGGACTATCACTTTCCTGTGATCAATGCCCCATGGCTACCCACTAATTTTAATACCTGCCTTGTCCTTTAATTACATCTCTGCGTCAACCTTGCTCAAATGCTGTCAACCCTTCACAGTCCTTTCCTCGAGGAGAAAAGCAGACCCTAAACCCAGATGGCAATAAGTGCTAGGATTCACCGTATAAGGTGAATAGATCACTTCAGGTTTAGCAAAGAAACACACAGAGCTCTATTTTCTGCTGTCAGGGTTAATACAAAAGGTATTAAATTCATTATCTCCTGTCTCCTGTACTTCTCTCCCTCAAAGTGTCACGCATCCTGCAGTATGATGTGCTCTGCCAATCTGTCCCAGTTCTCTTGATGAAGCTTGGAAAAGCAATTCATTCCTCAGCCGATATTATATAAGATATTAGAGTGTTCTGAAACATGTCTGCCAGCATTTTGATGGTATTGTTCAAATGCTATCACTAGAGACAGGTCTGCTTAATGCGGCAGCAGTGTTCCTCAGCGGTGGCTTGTCCCACACAGTGACTAAGGAGACCTTGCACTGAAATGTCTCAGCTCTTTTCTGCTTCCCTCTGATCCACTGGCCTGTTCTCTCTTGTGTGTCTGAGGCGCCTCAATTGCCTCTATGCACCCCCCAAAGCAGTCCTTACCCCACTGGGCTGCTTCAATCTGTGAATCCCTTCAAACTCAGCTCATGGAGCTCAGGGAAAACCCTTGCCTTCTGGGTAGGACATTCACATTTTACTTGACATCATTTCTAGTCCATTTGTTGGGGAAGATGCTGAAGAAACTCACCATCCTGAATTTGATCTTCGAAGGTCATATGTCCCATCGATTACAGACCCACCTGCCTCCCCACCAGCTTTTCTTGCTTCATATCCCAGCTCCCTCCTGTGCTTTTTTGCCCTGCTCCTATTACTACCATCCAGATCACCCCGTCTATCTCTACATCTGTTCTCCACTCACTAGTCTGTCTCATTTCACCTGCTTTTCACAGCTTTGCCTTATGCATCCATATGCTTGAACTGCAAGTGTGGCATTTCTTCATCCTTGGCTCCAATGCCCAATTACAAAGGAAGAGCTCCTGAGACTGTGTTGGGCTGGAGAATTAAGACCGAAGATGAAATCATCCCAGACTTTACCCGCAGTGCCATATATCTAAAGCGCAAGTGAAATAGTGGGTTTTTTTCTGAGGTTTATGTCTTGGCCAGATTTGAGTGAGAGGGAAAAATGAAATCTGATCCAGTTGCAAATCAAACCCTCCTACTGAGCTTCATTTCCTGCTCCAAAATGAGGCACTGCAGCTCAGGCTAAAGAGCTCCAAGAATTCTGACTTAAGGAAATTAAACTGGTTTGTGTCAGATTTTTTTCAGATTTGATGGATCAAATTTGCTGAAGCTTGCAAAGCCACCAACCCCTGGGATAGGTAGTATAATATGTAATTTGTTTGGATTCAATCTTATTTGACAAGGCAGAATCAACTGAAAACAGGACTTGAGAGTGGAAATTGTTTAGTAATTCTAAGTCCACACAGCTGTGCAACTTTAAATGTTCTTCTCCTCCAAGAGTCTGGAAGCACAGAGAAAAGGTAATGAAATACAAGTTACAATTAATAATCTTCATATTTAGTACCATAAAAGATTAGACACTAAACAAGGTTTATCTCATTAAGTGCCAGGAAAAAAAAGTCAAATTTTGTTGCCAGCAGTCATCTTCAGCCCCTCTTAAATGCCCAGTTACAGTTTCTGAAAGACAAAAAAGGCAAGGCTGAGTTAGAAGCTGGTGGAAGACCTTCCATGATCATGTGTAAAAGGTGTTTCTCTATATTTACCTGCACCATGCTGCAGAACATGACATTTTCGCTTTGGGCCTATCATGGCTTTAGTTTACGCTCATTTAGAAGGGGGTTCTCTCCTCAAAGCAAAGCTGACATTTGTTCTCATTCGTTGATGGCAATTACACGTTTACTCAGCACACAACAGAGCAGATATCCAAAACTTGCCCTCTGAAAGTTATAGCAATAAGAATCAACAACATTGCCGCTCTGTCACCAGCACAGCTTTTCCCCAGCTCGCTCTTTCCATCTCCGCAGCTCACACAAGCAGGTGCCATTAGTCTCCAGCAGCCGCAGTAGCTGCACTCTGGCTCCATTCCCATCCCAAACCCAGTGCCACAGGGGCTTTTCCCAGCCCAGTGCTCTTTCACACGTGCAGACAATGTCTCTGATCAAGAGTGGAAGCTCTGCCTTCCACTTGGTGAGTACCTGCAGCTCCTTTCCTGCTTTTCTGGATTTGAGGATTTACTCTATCCATCCGTTTATGGAAAATGAGGAAAACCCAATACCTCTGGGTTAGGGATCTGCTAGACCTTGCTTCAGCTCTTTATGCAAACCTTTCTCCTTGCAGGTCACAGGTTGCTAGCCCATCCCCAAATGTGTGCGCCCAAGTTGGCTCTGACCCTCTCTGCACAGCACAGCCCCTACCAGGCATCTTCATCCCACCACCCTCATCCTCAGCCGCATGTGCTTTCTCCAGCTGCTGTCACAGCCTTAGAGAGGACTCCAGCACTGCAGAAGTCCCTTTGCCACTCCACCTTCACAGCTTCATCCTTACCGACCTCCCTGTGGTGAGTCAGGGCGCTCCTGTCCCTGAGAATAAGCCCTTGCAAACACACACGTTCAAACAGCCAACCAGGATCAGCTGCAGAGGGCCTCTTGCAGACCCTCACAGGGTTATAAAACTCACACAGCGTGACTGCAATACCTGTGCAGCACATTAGCCACATCTTCCACAGCACAAAATTTTAACATAGAGAGCCAGAGAGCATCTTCAGTCATTTACCACAAAGAATGACACAAACTTCAAAGAGAAAATACAGCTTCGAGTCTCAGTAACTCAGAAGAAAATATGCTCTTTCAAGACTCCATACATATATCTTCTCACATTATGTGAAATTAATTTCTATATCAGACAAAGCCAAAGAATTATTAGGATGAAAGGTCACTTAAAATGATCTGTGTTACTGATTTTATCAGTCACTACTTACAGCTTTAAAAAAGTCAATGTCATCTAATAGCATCCATATTTCATCTGTTGAGAAATCTAATACTCTCAGAAAGGAAGCAATATCAGACTGCATGGTCAGTCTTACGTGGAAGAGAAATACAATTCTGAGAAATTTAATCTTGAACAATAAGAGAAAGAAAATGGTGGAACCCAGCTAATATGTTGCATTTATACATGGAAGGAGAGAAGAGGAAGGAGAGAAGAAACAAAATTATTTTGATGAATAACGAGACTATCTTACAAATAATGCAGGTGGCGATGTAAAATATTCTTTATTTCTGGAGTTGGTAATGAAAGAGATGAAGATTGCTGCAGCATCATTCCAGTACTATGAGAGCATTGTCAATCCTGCCAGTAATCCCAGTTACAGTGATGTGCGTATGCAGAAGGTATCGGTTTCTGAAATTCAGAAGTGCAATGGGAAATGTCTCATATTAACACCTCTTTTTCCCAAATTTTATGTAGTGCATCTCCACCCATATCTGCAGTTGACCCTATGGAAGCGTCCAGGTGCCCTGACTTGGGGTCCTGTTGCTCCAGAAGCTGCAGTTTCAGCTGGCACAGGCTGAGCTCCCGGCGGGTACCAACACGTGGGTGAAGGGCAAGGAGAGGCACACAGAGCCTAGGCAGCAGGAGAAGCCTGGAAAAGGAGCATGTCTGTTCTTCATTCAAACCTACACATAAACGTAACCACGAGGAAACATAACTAGATTTATCTACTAGCAAAGAAAATCTCTCTCCAAGGGATAACCTTTCCTCTCAATTGGCAGCACTCGTGTCAGAGCTTGCTTAGTCCCTCACCTAGTCCAAGGCAAGATCATGCACACTCCCGTGACCTGTATCGAGTGGCAATAAAAGCAGAGTGGAAGAGGTACTCCTGTACCCTGTCAAAAGGAATGCAGCTATGGCACATCAGGCATCATTCCTGGAGACCCAGAGCACGTTTCTGCGCTAAGACAGGTGAGCTCAGCACTGGGCACAGGGTTGCCTGACTTACTGGTTCCCTGCTGCAGCAGCGTCTTGTCTCCTTTGTTGTGCACAGACACCCGAGGCCTTTACCCACCCTTGCAAAGTCTTCACCTTGTCATTCCCAAGGGCCAAGCCTTTTGCTGTGCTGGCAGCCGTCCCCTCACTGCCACCAGCTGCCAGGGCTGGCAGAGCTGGGCACGGTGTGTGTTTGCAGCAGTGCCTGCACCACAGCTGGGACTCCACCTGGCCCCACATTCATTTGCACGAGCTCCTGCACTTGCAATTATGCCTTCCTACTGCCTGGTGGGGGTGGCTCCCTGAGGAAGGGCATGGTCCTTTCAGAGCTGCTCCAAGCCACCCAGGCTGGCAGAACCTGGGCAGGAGTTTGGTCCTTTCCTCTTATTTCACCTCATACCATTATTTGTTCCTGCTTTGCACTGAGACATTTTTTTTCTCCTCCTCATTTCATATTTTAAAGAATCATCTTTGCCAGCGTTCTGGGTGCATGAGCTATCACAGGAGCACTGCACTGACTCAGGGGGCAACACTACCAACACAAGGCTTGTTTCGAAGCTGGTGACCCCATTACAGGTATTTTGTTTTGGCAAGTATAATACATGAGATTTCAGCATTTAACACCCTTCCTTCCCATTGTAGTTCTATTCATATTTTCTTTGCTAAAAAGGTGGGGTTTTTTTTGTTTTTACATTTTTAATTTGCTTTTTAAGAGAAGCTCCATCTCCTCGATCTGGTCCGTCCACAAAAATACCACAGTCAAAAGAAATCTTCCTGATTGTACTACATCACTGATTTGGGGTAAGAACATCTGCTCTCAAGTTCTGCCTCAAATCAGCAACTGAGATACTATCTCCCTAATCAGGCAGTCTGCTATAATTTGCTTAAAAATGCTATACGTGATGGAAACAAGTCAGCAGACTCCCTGAAACTTTTAAGTGTCACTATCTATATATGCATCTTACGATCAAATCTAATGTGCCTTATCTGAATGCTTACCGCAGTGCCTTGTTATCCCAACTTAAATCTAGTTAGGAATGTTATTCTCAATTGCTATTTTAATAGGAACCGTCTCCTAGAATCACCCGTCGGATCAGGACTTCTGTTCAGTGGATGAATTTCATGGTCTTGCAGAATTAGGCCTTGCATTATCACAATTATATGCAGAAATTACATGACCTTGTTTTGTATTTCCCTGACATGAAATTTTGTGTTTCCTATTAGTTCCAGATTTTTATCTGATAGCACAGTGATAATTTTTTTCTGAACACCAAATATCGTGTACTTGGCAATTACAGACTCAGAAAAGAAGCAATTATTTTGCTTACAATGCTCTATGAATTAAGTTCACAAAGGTTGAGACAGAGGTGTCAGCTATTCTCCATACAGTCGGATATTTGCATGTTAATTGAATCCTCCTCCAAGAAGGCCACCCTGTTTAGCTCATCAGAGAAGAAGCAAGAAAGCTAATTCATACCTCAGAGGGCGTAGATGAAGAAGGGCAGCCATTACCGAAATGAACAATTACCAAAATGAACAATTACTATGTTTCTTTTATATTAGAGGCAAAACACACACACATGCATAAACAAGGCTCAGTCTGCGGCTGTTGTCAATGGGGCTCCCTTGCAGGCAATGGGGGTATGGGGATTTGTGCTGGCTGAGACTCACATCAGCTGAAGAAGTCCAGGAGGAGCCTGTGGAAATCAAGGAAGCTCTTAGTGCCAGATCTCACCCAGAGGAAGTTGCAGCATTCGATGTTCATTTCAATGTCACTGCCAAAGTTCCTGAAAATCAAAACTTGCCCAAGTTCGGGGTGTCAGAGGCATTATGAAGAAGGGAATATCTGGTTTGTTCCAAATCAGGAGACCCCTGTTATCAGAGCCAAGGTTTAGCTGGAATAGCTGCTAAATTGCATCAAGATTTAGCAGAATATACACAAGTTCCCAGGCATTTGCCTCTATTTTAACCTATTGCCATAAACCAATATTGTGTGTGACTCTCTGGCTCTAGTGGCACCTTGCTGTGACAGACTTGGAAGAAAGATTACAAGATGATTTTGGTTCCCTTGTTTGCTGAGCTGCTGGATGAACCAAGGATGCTAAATAACACCCACAGGGGCGGCTCTCTCCTAAAAAGTGAACTCTGACCACTCGCAATTTTCATCAGTTTCAACAGGTTCTGCCAACTGCAGATAGAAACAAGTTAATTTTATTCATACATTGTATAAGTTGCTTTAACTTTTAAAAAAAGAAAATAATTATTTTTTTCTGGCATTCACCAAGATACATTTTAAAACTTAATAAAAGATTGAGATATACGAGGTACTATCTGAGAACTGATGGATAAACTGTGTCTGTACATTTGGTTTGTAAATTTTTTTTGTAGCTCATAATTAGCTATTTTAAGTTAAAGATTAGTTCTTTTCATGTGATGTTTTTTTCCCTAGGTAATTGGGGTCAAGTTTGTTTGTCTAAAAATACAGATACTAAGCACAATAGCAACTTTTTTCAAAAACCCCAAACAACAATAATTTTGATTGTATAGACCTTAAATCCTTAATGAAACATGAGTGCTATTGAAAAATTTTCTCATTTATGAACATAGGCATTTTCTATGGCAAATGAATTGAACTGGCCATCAGGGTCCTTCAAGACATTGAAACCATTAAAACAGGTTTCCTCATGTCCCACTTCTATGAGAATGCAGAAAAATCACACTTGGTTTTTCCTATTTTGAAACAGTTTTTTAGCTTTTAATTAACTTGTCTCTGAGCTCAATGAGATGAACATGCTGGAACAAACACCCCACTGAATTCCTGCTGAGATGAAATAGGTGTAAAACTGTCTTATTTTGACAAAAACCCCTTGTTTTAGATGCTTGTGTGGTAACTTTTATGAGCTTTATGATCTTTCTTTTTCTAGCTTTGAAAATAAGTAATGTCATTCTTGAATAGTCTATTTCATTTATATCAACTTAAATTCTCAGCTATTATAGCAAGTTCTGCCCTAATACACTTGTCATAATTTCATATCTCAAAACAGATCTTCTGTTCCATTATTTGCTTCTTACCAAAATCTGTTTTAAATATAAATCTTCTGTTTTTTAAAGCAACATAGTTTTCTGTAATGGCAAATTAAATTCACTGTGGATAAATAGACAAGAGAAAAACAGCTCTTGCTTTTCTTCCATGATAGTGGTTTCTGAACAATCCATTAATGCTCAGGAAAAGGATGCTGAAGTTATAATAGATGTAATGAGCTGTAAAGAGCTCGAATAATGATATCAAAAAATATTGCTGATGATACAGAGTCATTTAGAACAAAAAAAACCCTGAAGAATTTCAGAAGAACTTCACTGGGCAACACTTGGGCAGCAAACTGGTAGGTAATTCATGGAAAAATACGAAGTGACACACATGGAAAGAACTGTAATCTTGCCTAAGATAAATTTTAAATTACTTTTTCTATATGGTTAATAGATGGGATAGCTTTTGAAAAATTCAACACAGTCACAGTTAGAAGTAGTGATCATTAAAATAAGAGAACATGCAAAGAAGAGTAAAGAAATTGTCCTAGTGGTGCTGGGGCCATGCAGAGAACATCTCCAGGTCATGGTGTGTGGGTCAGGTGCCCTACACCTGCAGCAGCATTGCCGAGCTGGGAGAGATACAGGGACGGGCAGGGAAGGTTCAAGACATCGATCATCTCCAGGTCAGTGGGACAATGATCAGAGACACCACAGAGAGCTCCGAAGTCCAAGTGGGACAGAGAAGGTAAGCAGGATGATAATTTCTCAGCCTGTCTCTGATCAGCTTTATTTAATGCTCTCCAGCTGGACAAAATTTTGAGAGTGCAGAAAATACCTGATTATGCAACATCTCTAGAGCTCCTTGCCACAGGTTGCAAAGAGCTTGTGGGTGCAAAAAATGGAGCTACACAAATCTGGAGGAGGACAGGAGCCCACTGAAGAGTATCAACCTGGAGAAATACCACCTGTGCCTCTCAACAGATGGGAGGTGCAGATGGAAAGAAGGTGTGAACATGTTGCCACATGCTCACTCTCTTGCTTCACTCTTCTATAACTTTGAAAATAACCATGTTTCTGGGAAGGGCTAGATCATCACCTAGGCAGGATTATGCACTTGAGCAATTCCTTGTGCCTAGAACTGAAACCTATATTGTGCTAATATTTGTCATGTTTTACCAGGTAAATCCATTCTCTTGGTATGATACCAGCATCATGCAGATACTGATAACATCTCAGAAATTAAATAGTAAATCTTTCTAATGGAGAAGCAAGCAATGTTTACTTTTCTATTTAATATGTTTCATTTTGGTATTGCAGATAACAAACTCTGTGAAGGTGCTTAAGCCTTTGCAATCACTGAATGATTTCAGAAAGTAATCAGAAATCTCAATCTATTAGTTGGATTGCTGCGATAGGAAGAAGAGATTCAGTTACCAAATAAGTCATAAAAGATTCAAGAATCCTTGACCACTGCCTGCCTCCCTCGCACAAAACACATTCTAGTTTCTCCACAGATCAGAAAATAACCCTGATAGTCAGCATCCAAATGGGACCTCTATAGTTTGACTGGAATTCTACCCACATATGTTATTTAAATTTCCAAACTGACAGCAACTTAGAAGGAACTGAAAACAACAGAAACCAGACACTGCTTTTCACCTACCCAGGCATTAATAGTAACCAAATGGGCAACAGTGAATAAGAAGAGCTTTTAGCCACAGGAGCATAACCCAGCAATGTAACCATGAGCTTGCATCTTTAAATTAGTGAGTTATTTCTACAGCTTGCCACAGCCAGCATTGGGACACTGTTGCTTAAGGATTTGTAGAAGTGTAAGTGCAGCTGGAGACACAAGAATATCTTTCATATTTAGGTCTCATTATTTTTAAAGAATGCTATAACCTAGTCTTGAATGACAAAAGTGTCTTCATCCAGCCTCTTGGGATGCTGTGGCCAGGAGCAGAGCTTGCTGTCTCCAGCTGCAGTGGCTGGACTGTGGAGGAGGGCTGGGAAATCTGCCAAAGCCTGCGGCTGATTGCTGGATGTGAGAAGAGGGTATGATGAACAGAGGCAAGCTAAAGATGGCAAAGAGAGAGGGTAAGGGACAAAAAGTGGTGCCTCCCTCCATTTTTTCTGTTTCGACATCCCATTCAAAACGTCAATGATATCACCAGGCTCATGTTCAGCCCTTTGTTTCATCAATTCTCAAGCACTTTGTGTAGAGAGGCAGAGCCACCTCTCCTCCAGAGGATTTTCTGCCACTGCATTGCACTGCCCTGCACTCCCATGGCATTCAGCGACAGCCCAGCTTCACATCTTACTTTCTTAAAGGGTTGTGCTAAGAACATCTGCCAGCAACAAAACCAGTGTTTATCCAGCAGGTTTCAAGAGCCAGAAGGTTCCCGATGTAAACCTTCCCAAACGTTCTCCCCACACAATTAGTGTTTTGCTGTCAGGAAAACAGATAGCTGAGCACTGATCTCTGCACTTTGGTCTGAAACACAAGAAGCACTTGCCTGAAACCAATTCAGATGAACTAGACTGTCCACCACTGGACACAGTTCAGATGTTAATAACGTGGAGGTTGACAGACAGGACGAAAAAGAGAACATTTCCTCCCCCTTCTTTGTCATGACCTTGGTTTCCTGGCAGTTTGGGAAAGGGTGCCCTGGGACAGCTGGGATGTGAGTGAGCTGGAGTATGTGGCTCTCAAGGAGAGCAGGAAAAGGATGTTAATACATACCCAGCCCCAGAACAGAAGTCAGGCAGCTGAAGGATATGTCTGAAAGCTGCAGAGCAGCCAAATTGAGGAGGGATTTCCCAGGTAGCCCAGGAGAGACTAATTCAGAAAAGGCTTTGCATGAAACCAGAGGGCCCTAAAGGGTCCACATCTGTGGGACATGCCAGGAGAGCTGACCCAAACATGCAGAAAGATAACCCCAGCCCAGGGAAATTGCTTCCTGGCTGCACACCAGGACAATGCCCCCTATAATTTCTTAGTTAAATGTGGATGGAAGAATCCATCAAACCAAGCCCTTAACCAGACAAAGGTCACTTATCTCCCAAGAATACTGTACACATACTATAGTGAAAATAGACACTGCTTACATCACTATTAAAAACTGTCAACAAGCCTGATGAGCAAAAAAAAAAAACCAAACAAAAAACCCAAAACTCAAGCAGCTAAAATATTACAGGTAGAGGCAATGCTTTTCTGGGGGACACTTTTGAAAACGCTGATGCTGTAGCAACATTCCCCTGGTCCGGGAGCCTTCAGCATCTTTCCTGTTGCCAGTGAAAAATTCCCACCTTTGAAAGAATTTCAAGCAGCCACAATCAATCCTGCCACCAGCCGTGGCTGAGAATGAATATTTGGGAGCCCATCTTCAAACCTGGCTGAAAACCAGCGTGGGGTGCAGTGGATTTGACTGTTCTTCATCTTGCAGAATCGGACTCCCACTGACAGCGTATTGGATAGATTGCCAACAAAAGCGGAGTGATCCTAGTGAATGATGCTCTCTGCATATCATTTGAATTCCAAAAGGCCTGCTTCTTCCCAGTAATGACAGTCAGCAATAGCAGGGTAGCTCTGAAACATTGAATGATTACAAATAATATTTTGATTCACAAAATATCTTTCATCCAGAAAGGCGATTATAATTAACATTATCGTGAAATGGCAGTCTAGCCTATAGCACCATAGTCTTGTTTTGCTCCCCACTTTAAAGTCCCAATGAAGTTCTTGAAGGAAATAATGATTCACAACTGTCATTTACTACTTCTGTGCCAGAATTTCACTGACAATTAATAGTATTGCTATAGCAGTGTCCTATCACACAAACTATTTTGCATGCACAGAGGAACACTCTTGACAGCTTTGGTAAATAAGAAGAAAAGGATCCACATCTCATAAATAGAGAAAATTTAGACCCAAATGCTTAAGTCACACTGAAGTTAACCAGAAATAAATAACATTCCAAGTGGAGTCAGGCTTATAAATTTATCTTTAGTGACATAGGCCTACGTGACTTAAAAAAAAGTCTATGGCAAAGGTAGGAACCGATGTCTCTGATTTCCATCCAAGGTTTTAAGGACTTGGCAGTACAAGCCCAGGCACAAGAGGCACTTGGTGCTTATTTGATCAGAGAAGTTCACCCTTTCCTTCCTGGGGTAGAAGCTGTTAGTCCCTGATGTTCCCATCTGCTGCTAGAGCAGCCAAGCCCAGGGGCTCTAACGATGTCATGGAAGCAGAGGGGACGCTCAGGAGCTGGCCCAGGCTGGCCTTTCATTCCAAAGGCAGTCCAAGGGATCAAGCCAACACAGCCTGGCTTTCTAAATAACACAAGGAAGTTGTTGCTTATTTGGAGAATAGGAATATGGAAAAAGTTTTATTTGCTTCCACTGAGACTATTTCTGTATCCCAAGTCCCAAAGAGAAGCCTGGCACTTTGCAGGGATGGAGAATAAATAGAAACAGAGAGAGAGAGGAAAGAATTCAACATGCACAAGCTAGGGTAGGATGTAAAGACACCTCCAGAGAGGCACAAGAGCTGGAGAACTTTTGGAATGTCAGTGAGATTTTTAGTGTGGAACATCACAGGACCTCCACTGAAGGACTCCCAGCGGACATGAGAAAAGCCATTGAAGTTGCTACCATGACTGCCAGTGCTTTAGTGGGAGCAGTGCACATATGAACAGCACTATATATTTGAATAGGTATGCCCAGGACTTAGCTGTGTTGGGAAGAATTGAGGTAGAGCCTGGGTAATTTTCATTAATTTAGGGATCTTTTATCTCTCATTATACAAATGCACACAGTAGTAAGCAATTCACTGTGAATAAAACTTGTTTCATCCAAATAAAAAACAACAAAAAAAAAATCCTGAAAACTTTTCACAGTTTTCTGTATAAGAACTTGCCTATTTTATGATCCAGGCTTTATTTTGGTAAGTGCTGAATTCAAGAGTTATGCTGATGTAGAGACCTTAACCAGTTCAATCTTCCTGTGAGTCGTGGGATCTTTGATACAGCAAGTCTACATTAAGAAGATTGTTATTATATTTTGCCTCTCAACTTAATTAAAGTCTCTTTTGTGAAATGCTGCATTTGTAACTACTTTCCCCTTCCTGAAATGAGCCATCTTGTCTGGTACAGTAATTACAACAACGTCATTGAATCTGTATTCATAGCCTGTTTTTTTAAAATAGTTCCCATTTCTGAGTCGACTAAAGACGTTGGTGAGTAGAAATGCTGATAAGATGGCTCTCTGTGGCTCTGTTCAGTCACAGATCACACAGCACACCCCTTCACTGGAAAACAATTCTAAGCCACCAAAGGATGGCACCCCCAAACTTTGCACTAGGACAACACTGTCCTCAGCCCTGCCAAGCTGCCACCATCCCCAGAAGCACAACAGGATACAGACAACCACTTTTTTTCCAGCTGGAGGCTATATTTAAAATCCATCAATTCAAGCTGGGAACTGAATGAGCTGCCTTGGTGAGACCCTCCAGAGCCAAGCACCCATGCCAGCTCGGCAACTGACTGATAGCACAGCCACAAGTGACTCACTTCATCTCCTTGTGCAAGACTTTCCTCTCCAGTATTTGCCTCACATTTCATTACATGAGGAAACTGAAGACATTTTCTTGTGGAAGAGAGTGCACTAATTTTCCAAAAACTGCAAGCTACACCCACAAACAACTGTTGACATTAAGAAAGCATTGTGAATTTAAAATGTCATTCTGAAAGCCTGAAGATTTCCATTTCAGTGTTTTAGAGAATTTAATAAAGGGAAAATGAGTTAAAAAAAGAGCAGCACATTTTAGGCCAAAACTTTTGACCCAGTTCTTCTCCAAGCAAATTTAAATTGGTTGTCTTCATCAGTTTCTCAAGTTTAGACTGGTTACAAAAAACCTCAGGATTTCAAAGAGACCAACAGAACACATTACAAGAACTTAAATGTAAAGAAGCAAGAACTTGTCTGACATAAATCTGCAGCTATCAGATTCAACTGACATGGATGGAAAAAATGATCAATGCTTAAAGAAGTTGTTTTAAAAATAATTTCAAATTCCCCAACAACTTCAAATACTTGAGGAAGAAAATTTATTCCTTTTCTGCAAAAATTGTTGTCGGCCGGCAGTTACCGAATCAAAACCTAGGCATTCTGAATTATCTTTAATTGGCTCAGCACTATCAGGCCTTTAGCAGAATGCTGACTGCTCACCCCTCAGCCACAGCTACACATACATATACAGAAGACTTTTCATCTTCTTTGATGCAGTATTGCAAGTAAGGAGGATAGAAATGGCTGGCATTTCAACCCTGCCAGCTCGGATCAGCGCCAGATTGTAACATCATCCCAGTGGGGAAGGAAAAAGGAACATTTATGACAGAATCACACTGTCAAAATCGAAACAGTGTCACCTCAAGCCATGAACTGGGTCGGTATGATTTCCAATTATCATTTTAATTATTCTTCTACATCTCTTTTCCTGATTTCCAAGACTTCAGCTGCTCTGTTCTTTTGTAACAATGTTTTCAAAAGGAGCCCAGATGACCACAGTAACCACTCATATACAGGAATGTCAACTCACATTTATACAGGAATGCCAACTCCTATTAAGCGCAGTATATTTAAGAGCTGAAATCCTGCTGAAGATGGCAAAACAAGGAGATTTACTGAGCAGGATGAGGTCCCAGAAGGTTTTAGAGACTACATGGAAATGGATATTCAGCAAAAGCAATGGAGAAAGCCCAAAATGTGGTGTTCCTCTGGGAGATTTTGTCTGGGTTTTGTTTCCCTTCCTTTCCTCATTTTTAAATGGTTCAGGGAAGACCCTACACAGGTTTTTCAGAAAATACTCTTCATGCAGAGCTTAGTAGAATTTTGACCACTGAGCTGACAACCTGCATCTTCAACAGATAATCCTCTTTGCTCTGCTCAGTGACCCAGCACATGCATGTACTCAGGAGTCCAAAGGACATCCTTAGTGTGCAGAACAAGTTGAGACACTTCAGGGCATATTGTGCTTGGCATGGAGAAAAAGTGTGGAAGGACCTAGAGGGAAAAAGGTTCTGCCTAATGCCTATACATGCTGCCTGGTGCAACATGAAAACTTGGGCACTAGAATATAATTTTCTAAAAGACACAGTGAAGAAATATGTGAGTTTGATCCAAATTTTTAGACACCCTGTTCATTCTGGCCAGTTTCCACTTGGTGCCCCTCAATAAACTGTGAGAGAAGTCCCCAGATTCCCAGTGACAGAGCATAATGACCACAGGGCACCCACGCAGAACGCGTACGCTAGGAGCAGAGTCCTTGTCACCGAGGCACAGTGAAGCCATTCCCTCTCTCAGCTCAAAGCAGCCATGCTCTGCTGCTGTGCATCTTCATGCTGCAGCTAAGTGGCATTGGAGTGAAACCCTGCAATGGCAAAGCACTGGCTCACCACAAAACAGCACAAGCTAAAATGTGGACCTCAAAACCAGTAAGAGAGCATCAACTCTGAGACTTTGTTTTACTTGCAAGATAAGACTGCATGTAGCAAAACTCAATTGTCAGATAAGATGTCAGGCAGTATTTTCCTAGCCATCCACGACCTTGCAGGGCAGATGATTAGAGGGATGGAGCACCCCTCCTATAAGGACAGGCTGAAAGATTTGTGACTGTTCAGCCTGAAGAAGATAAGGTCCTGGTGTGGCCTTATTTGAGCCTTCCAGAACCCAAAGGGGGCCTACAAGAGAGCTGGAGAGGGACTTTTTACAAGGACATCTAGTGGCAGGACAGAGGGAATGGCTTCAGACTGAAAGAGGGTAGGTTTAGGTTGGATGTTGGGAAGAAATCCTTTATTATGGAGCTGATGAAGCTCTGGAACAGGTTACCCAGAGAAGCTGTGGCTGCCCCGTCTCTGGATGTGTTCAAGGTCAGGTTGGATGGGGCTTAGAGTAACCTGGTCTAGTGAAAGGTGTCCCTGCCCATGGCGGGGGGTTTGTAACTGGATGATCTTTCAGTCCAGGCCATTCTGTGATTCTATCCCAGCCTCTGGGCTAAACTTTGGTCTCCTTGGCGAGGCTCTTAGCTTGCAGCAAGTCCTGTGCTCTCCCTCTGAAGCCCTGATGAAAATCTTTCTCCCTTCTCCGCATCCAGCTGGAAGCATGCTTGTCTCAGTAGTGGCCTGGTCTCTTTGGCCACTGCCTGGCTGTGTGTGAGGCTGTGCTAAAACACACCTTCCTTCCCTGGGCGCAGGCATGCAGTCCTTTTTCAAAACAGGGTCCCACCTCACACAGGATCAGCAGCCAGAAGAAGGCAACTGGGGGAGTATCCCCGGTGCCTGGTTTTGCCCCACTGACAGCACACAGAATTGAGCACAGGAAGATGCAAATCAGACAGCACCTGCGTATTCCCCCGCCCATGGCCGAGCTCTCAGGAACAGCGAGCTGGATCTCCCTTCCTGCCATCTGACGACGAACATGCTTTTTAGGCAGGTTTCTATGGGAACAAGGCTTAATGCTTCCACACTTTCTTCTTGTCTCTTCCTAATAACTTCTGAACCCTTTGGCTCATCCCAGCCAGAAGTTGACAGAAAAAGAGAAAAAATGCAGAGATATTCTAGATCCTTGAGTACCATGAGCACAAGGGCTGAGTGAGTAGCGGAGAGAGAAAACATACTGTAAGTGCCTTCACAAATGGAAAAGCTGTAGTCCAAGCCCACCCCTCAATGCAGGCCACGTGAGCCTTTTTATGAGGTCCCTCTGTTCCCTAGGGATAAAATATCCACTGGGCCAGCAGTCAATCAGCAGAAAAATACACTGGACATTAGGCTTCATCAGTACCTGTGTGCACAAAATTGCTTCTTATCTTCCAGTAGGTAGAAATATAAATAGCATTTAATTTTGGAGATCCTGAGTGATGAAAAATCAGTCTGATTGTCACATTTGATACTACTGGATAGAGTTTCTCCTCTGTTTTTAACCCCTGCTTTTTCTTGAGATTTTTGAGTTCTGTTTTCTATATCAGTATCAACATTTGCAAGCAAACTTGCATACACGCACTCTTTCTTTTGCTATAGTTACAGGACCAGATGGTTAAAACTGGTAACATTTGGATGAAAAGCTGTATGTTGCTCCTGCCCTGTGTTGTAAACCTAGCTCCAGCCAATTTGGAATTTTTATCATAGTCTGTAATGGGCTCAGAACTGCAGTTCTGTTGTATAAGGTTCAGCAGTATTCACAGTTACTGCTTTGGAAATTGCAGAATTTAATCCCAAATGAAATAAGTGTAGTTACAAACTGCTATAGAAATAAGTTTGACTTCACACAAAGGTTTCTAGTTCTATCAACGGATAAAATCTTATTTTCAGGTGAGTAAGCCACATCATAAAGAAGATAGAAGGTCATACTGAGGGCTTTTTTAAACTGTGCTGTTCACCTGGGGATGCTACCAAGGAATAAGGACAGGGCGTAAGTAGTGTTTTCCCCTATGGCAGGTTCTCAGCTGACGGAACAACTAGAGCGTAACTGAACAAAGGCATAAAAGCTGCTCCAGGATCACTGGATATTCTGCCTGACAGTAATTTAGTGTGTTTCAAACGGAGGATCCTTTCTACACTAAGAGACAAGATTACCAGCTCACCAAGCTGAGAGATTTGAGGCTTGACTGTACTGTGAACTCCTCCTGTGCTGGCCAAATGAGAGCATGCCAGAGCCAGACCCCCAGAGGTGCACAGAGTCAAGGGAACTGCAGTAGGACCAGCTACAGCCTCCTCCATTAGCAGCCTCAGGCATAAAGATTTGCCTTTGACCAGCAGGAGCCTAAACTGAGGGCTTGCATTGTGCAGTGCTTCACTTTTTGACTGCTATTTGCACCACGTGAGTTTCTATATCAAGACGCTGCTGCTGAAGCTGCAGGTACAGCGCTCAGAGCAGCCTTAGCAAGAGCCTTTCCCAGCCCACATGCCACAATTCTTGTTCCTCATCTCTCCCGTGCCAGGGTTCACTCCTGTCCTCAGCCCTCCCAAGAAATCGTGTTGAGTCCTGTTGTGTATTTCACTAAACTGTGGCATCCCAGGCAGGGCAGGCTTTTGTTCTCGCACGTCGATAGCAGCAATAACAGTTTAGCAGGGATACAGACTGTGCACAGCAAAAACAAAGAGCCCAAAAGGTTCTCCTACACTTAATCACGGGAAACAAAACCCAATGTTTCCTTATAAGTTTTGCTGTACCATTGTTATACTGGGTCATAGACGTCAGTCTCCTCCTGGCATTCTCTCTTCCCACAGTTCACAAACGAATGATTCACTGAGGTCCTAAGAAATCAGCACAACATGAAGCAGTATATATGAAATGTGATATTTTTTTTCCCTTGGATTTACTCATTTCTACGATATTATCAGAGGAATACCTCACAATAGTCCCAGATCTGTTTTTCCTTACTAGCTCATTCAAATTGTCTCTGGGGTACCCTAACCTACTTTCTGAAACTATATGACTGCCTTTCCTTGTAGCACACTTGCTTTGCAAGTTTTCCCTTTATAATAAGGTTGAGTATTTTACTCTCAACTACTTTGGCTTTTGTTATCTCCTTAAATAGTTCTACAGTCATTGAAATACACAATCTGTATCCTGCCTTATGTCACAACCTAAATAAAAAAGCAGTAGGCTGGTATAAAAACATAGGTGTATTACAGTGCAAAACTGTCATTAGAGGTAGAGGAACTCAGTTCTTCTGCAGTAACATTGCAATGTTTTCTACTTCATAACCTTCCACAATGTCTCCACTGAAGGAAAAATAAAGCAGTACATTTTGACCCGAGAGTATGAAAGACGCTTACATTACTCTTACTTTGAAGATGGATGAAAGCACCTAAATAGCTGTAATGCAGAAAAAACACCTTGTAGCAATGTTTTGCTGGGCTGATGGTCTTCCCCAGAATTTCATGACCAACTGCACAATATTTGTTCTGTCTATCCTCTAAGAATGCCTTTTCAATAGGCTTCAGGTTATTACACTCTTGTCTTTCCCCTCAGCTGTGTTTTGCCCAGATCTTTCACCCTTGGCAACTTCCTACTTTGTTTCCTCTGCAAAACAAAATCAACAGTTACGTAGCTACTAACAAAGATCAAGTATAGAATTTTTTTCCCCCTTCAAGTCTTATGAACCAGATAATCAGCAATTTTTTAATTCCCTTGCATATGAAGTAACTAGAAGAATCTTTAGTCGAAGTCTAGTTGTTGGTTGCTTCTCTCAACCAAGTCACCCCTCTTGAGTAGCCAATGTCATGCAAAACAACACAGCGTTTTTAGCAACTTGTGCATTAAGGATACAACCACCAGCAGAGCTTGTAGAGGTTTTCACACTCTGCACACACTGCAAGCATTATGGTTATTGACAGGTTAGGAAATTGTTGGAAACATTCTGCCAATATTGGGAACGTAAGTTGAGCATATCAGTGAGATGGCAAAAATGTGAGGCCAAGCCACCCCTGTAACTGCATAAGAGAAGAAAACAATATCTGAGGTGAGGATCAAGCAGAAAAGGGCAAGGAGGAGAGAGGGGACACCTCACTCAGGACCCTCCTGAGAGGTGAGCAGTGTGATGGGCTGCAAGGCAATCACCATTCAGACAGTGGGAATGAGTCCTCTCATGTTACAGGGTCATGTGTGTATTTGGATCTGTGGAGCAGCAGAAATGTTAAGCATTTCAGGAACTGTGGGGTATCTGCTATTTTCCAAAATCAACTAACTGGTCATAATGGTGTAGCACGTAGCTCTGTGGAGTCAACTTCTATAATTAGGGCTCACAGGCACTGGTACAAAATAAATAATTAAAATAAATAATAATTCTCATGTGTGAAAGATTTCAGGATTTAAAAAGCAAAAATGTTAGTTAACTCAGTGGGAAAATTTTCTTGTCCAGAATTTAGTGAAAGTGAGCCAGGGACACCAGGACTTGGAAGAGCAGTTTTAAAGTAAACATGGATACCAAGAAGGTCATGGAGTTGTCTCTCCCTAGCCTTGACTCTCATTGCAGAGAGGATCTGAGAACAGAGCTGTAGTGGGGAAAACTTGATTTTTAGACTGTGTCAACACTTCCAGACCTTGCCTGAAGCCACTCCCTGGCTCAAGGACCTGATATGGCTCTCAGCTGCCTGTTTCACAGGCAGCAAAGGTGTGTATTTTGGCATAGATATGCCATATCTGTACCTGCTGACAGTTCCCTACTGCACTGCACCCTCACAGAGCTCTTACAAAGCAGTGTCTGAGGAGGCTTCAGTATCAGAATTGGTGTAATGTCCAACCTCTGTTTCTGTGGGTGCATGATCCAAACCCCACAGGACCTACTCTGAGGAAATGGCAATTAATCTACCTCAGCTGGATGGCTGGAATTAGACCTTCTGCAAGAAAGCACACCTCCTCCTCACAATTTTATCTCCAGGTAAATGACAGTAAGATTTCTTTGCTCAGGAGCTGGCCAGCTCATGATTTTCAGCACCTCTGAAGAGCCCATTCTCTCTTTGTAGTCTCTCAAATCCCTTGAGATTTTATCTGACCTTTTCATTCAGCGGCTTCCTAAGCAACAGGCTTATTTTCCCTTTACTGTCATTTTCAAGGAGATCTGACTCCATACCTGCCAGGCAGGGGATCCAGGCAGCGGGACACAGAAACAAGCACCAAGGGAAGGGAAGCCAAAGCCATCACTGAGAGCAGAAGAAAAAGATGGACAGCTGTGTATGCACTAAAGGAAAGTCAGCTCAATGAGGAGGCATCAGGATCCCAAAATCTCCAGAGACTACGGCAAGAAAGAAGGTTGACTGGTCAGCAGGGCAACGTAAGCCATGGTTTGATAGGACACATGGATAGCCTGGCCCAGGGGGAGTGTCCAGAGGTCTCTCTCAAACCTTGCAAGTCTGCCGAGCTATGGCTCATTCTCCAGACTCATGACAGACACACACAAGTGCTAGGACTGAGCTATGACATGGATCTGATGCAGCAGATGCCCCACCCCTGGAAGGGTTCAAGGCCAGGTTGGATGGGCATCTGAACAGTCTGGTCTAGTGGAAGGTGTCCCTGCCCATGGCAGGGAGGTTGGACCTGGATGATATTTAAGGTCACTCACAACCCAAACCATTCCATGATATCGTGCACCCATAAGGTTTGCAGCCCCAGCCTCTGGTTCATCTCTATATGTAACTTGCTTTGGGCTTTTTTTGTAAACTGCCTTGGCCAGAAGGCAGAGCTGGATGGTCCTTCTCTCGTGGTAGAAGGGTCTCTCCTAGTTGGTGGCCAACTAAATTCTTTCCCTCTGACTTTAAGTACCAGTTTAATCGCTAACACTGACTAGAAACCTACTTCAAAACTTAAATTGAAAAATCACATCAAGCTCTTTGAAAAAACCCCAGGCCTTCATTATCATGAAGTGGGGAGTTAATCAAAGGATGTTTTACATTTTCCAGGGAAGAAACCTCTGAAGCATTTCCACTTAACTTGCTGGAGTTTAAGGAACAAGCTAATTAATTTGTGGCTTGTGGAAGAACTTGAGGGCTTACTGTAAATTCTTAAAGACCTTCTAAAATGATTTAAATGTTACAAAAAGTACTGAGACACCGCCCTTGGAGACTGAAAACACTTTTTTTCTGCAGAAGCGCTTGAGCTGCCCTCTCAGCCTCAGTAAACCAGCATGACTTGGACCAACCAACCCTGGGGTGAGAAGTCAGGTGCTCACCCTACACTGGTTCATGACTGAACAGACACTTAAATGGACCCTTTCTCACACACATATTTGTCTTGAAGCTTGTCAGACTTCATTGGAACACAAACTTTTCACTAAACTGCTATGCTGAATTAGGTCCTTGTACGTGGCTTCTCTGTGGAGAAGAGTATATGTCAGCAGTTACAGCTGTGGTTCTCTGCCTCGTAAATCAGAATAAGGCTGGAATTAACCCAGGATGCCATCTGTGAGAGATCATAGAAAGGTAATAAAAGCTTTGGCCTTCATCTTCAGAAGAGATGTAACTACTCAATGCTTTGAGAAGCAGCTGAGGTCACTTGGTCTGCTCAGCCTGGAGAAGAGGAGACTGAGGGGAGACCTCACTGCAGTTACAACTTCCTTGTGAGGGGAAGAGGAGGGGCAGACACTGATCTCCTCTCTGTGGTGACAGGACCAGAGGGAACAGCCTGAAGTTGTGTCAGAGGAGGGTTAGGTTGGATATCAGAAAAAGGTTCTTCACCCAGAGGGAGGTTGGGCAGGCACAGGCTCCCCAGGGAAGTGGTCACAGCGCCAAACCCAAGAGAGTTCAAGAAGCTCTTGCACAATGCTCTCAGGCAGACGGTGTGGGTTTTGTGGGTTGTCCTGTGCAGGGCCGGGAGCTGGACTTGGTGATCCTTGTGGGAGTCTTCCAAGTCAGAACATTCTCAGAATATTCTATGACTGTGTGAACTACCATGGAGCAGTGGGTAAAGCCGTGTGAAGGCTCTAAGTCTGAGAGCACAATTGCTCTACTTTGAATACATTGCACCATCTCTCACTCTCCTCTTCATGTGGGCTGCTGTCTCCCTCACCAGTCAGTAAGCTTCAGGTACTCAGGCCCTGATCTTGGAGGGGTCATCACAGTAAATGGATCTGAAAATGGCTGACTCTTCTGATTGAGTCGAAGAATATCTCTTCGATCTTTAGCAAGAGTAAGCAAAGGTAAGTGACTATAATACAGTGCAAACATGGCACTTCCTACTGTGTCTGTGTTTTAACTTTGAAATCCTATTTCATCCCTCACATCCTGCAGAATTTCTAAACCAGTTTTCTTGGAATCCATATGGGAGAACCCTAATTTTCCCCTTACTACAAGCTCTAGTTAAGGATGGTAAATTGTTCATTCCTTGCCAGCCACCTGTGCACTGTTCCTGACATTGTCTCCCCTGGACACCTGGCTATGCTATTTCCCTCCCTTCCTTCAAACCTGGACTCCAGGAAGGTGGTGTCCACTCACCACAGGGGTCCTCATCTATAGTGAGATCAGCAGACCTAATGTTTCCTGCTCCCAAAAGCAAAGTCACTGCTTGCAAAACTTGGAAAAGGAGCAACAAGAGCTTTAGGAAAAATGAGCATGTTTCTTTGAGGGTCCTTCCCTCTCTCTGGAGAGGGCACACTGGAATAGAACACACAGTTCCCACAGACCCTCTCCAAGAGTCAAGAACCTAAATACTCCTAAAAGTGCTCAGTAAGCACTTTAGTGCACACAATGCTCTACTTCCAGCCTTGCATGCAGTGTTTTCTTGCCAATCCGTGCACATTATATGCAACATTGAATACAGGGAGGAGCAACAAGATGATTTCATGAGAGGAAGCTTGGCAGCAGAACTTCTGACAGCTACTACACTTCAGAGCTCTGAGCTTACTCACTTGCATGAGCAAATCTGAACCACACTGAATAATTTATTTTTTCCCCTTTACTTCACTCCTGTATTGACTCAAAGGGACATCTCACATGCCATGAACTTGGTATTGTTACAACATATCATATGTGAAGGAGTCAGAAGAATATTATATGTGAAGCAGTCAGAAGAATAATATTTGATAATATGGTTTCCATAAGAAAATTCTAGTGGGGCATCAAAGGTAAAGGAACTGCTCTGAATAGCACTTCATTAAATCTCTGTATTTAAGGAGCAGTGTTATAGTGGAGAGGTAGAAAAACACACATTAGGTGGACATGAGGGCTAGAAATGGGAGAATCTAATTCAATAAAAAAGAAGTGAAAGCTAGAAAATGTTTAACACCAAAAGGAGGTATATTTTTGTGAGGATTTCTGTATAGTCTAAACCCATTTCCTCTATTTTCCATTGACATGACATTCTATAGCAGCACTTTGGTTCAGACCAGAACATCACCGGCAGACCAGTTTGCCAGACCAGCCAGTGGGCTGATATCCCAGCAGCTCTGCACAAATCAGGAAAGCCAGTGGCTAAACTCCACTGACAGAAACATAGTGCAGCCCTTCTTCTCCTGACTCAGCCAAGCAGCTTACAAGCCAAGTCAGGGGAGCATTTAACATTGGTTCCCATTTATAAAAGACCCACTCAAGAACTTTAAAGAGCACAAAGCCCTCAGGATCAAAGAGGAACCATACTACAAATGTACATCAGAGAGACAATGACGGTAAGAGGACAGAGCTCCACCAGCTTGAAAAAATGTCCTTCACAGACCATTCATGCTTATTCCTCGCCCTGTGTTTTATTACAGAGCTACCAAGAAGATAATTCAGACTCCTCCTGTCCTTGACTACGCCTCTGTCTCCCCCTGCAATATCACTCACTAAGAAGATCAGATCTCTTGCTCAGAGCACAAGAGGATCATTAGGGTCTGTCATGCACAGCCAGGGTAGGCACACCCAGGGCCAGCCCTGCTGAGAGCTGCCAGCTGATGCAGTTCCCATCACACTCGTGCTGCAACGTCTGTGCCAGGGGGGAAATGTGGCTCCCTGGGCAGCTGTGCCATTTTAGGCTGCTGATGCCAACCAGGGCCAGCCCGTGCCAGCAGTGCACTTTGCAGTGCGGCACACACAGCCTTGCGCTGGAGAGAAAAGCATGGTCTCACCCCAAAGGCGCCAGATGTGCTCTCCAGCTCAGCTCTGCCACAAGGTGCAGCCCAGAGATTCTTGCATCAAAAACTGAAATTGTGGCAGATATGGAAGTGTTCCTTATTGCTTTACAGAAAGGGCCCTGTCTTGCCCAGGAGTCCAGCTGGACAAGCCTCTGCAGCAGTGGGGACCAGCATGAATAGGGAGCAGGGCAGAGGCAGGGAGAGCTGCACCCCTGCTGCTGAGAGCTGAGTGTGGGCTTGGGCTTTGTAACCCTCTCCAGCTCAAAATGTTACCTGGATAATCCATCTGTAGCATCTTTAAATTTCTAGGGTGTCAATGAAGAACACCTCCTAAAATTAACGCTGGACCACTGCTCTTAAGAGAGTGTGCATTTTTATAGCTGTGCATGCTTTTCTACTACCATAAAATATGCAGTTATATTAATATATACAATTGTACAAAGCAATGATTTATTATTTAAATTGTCATTTAGTGTATTCAATCAGTGTCTAAGCTCTTTAAAGGGATAATTCAAATTAATTTCACATTCATTTACAAAATCAGTATTTTGCAGGTTCAGATAATCTGTTGAACTCTCTTAATGCACAAGCAAAAAGGTCTCTCCATTGTTGAATTTCAAGCAGAAATGACAGCAGCTACTTCCATTAGTTCTGAGAAGTGGAGACAGCCAGGAGCTGAAGATAAAAATACCAAATCACTTCTAACCCAAAGATTCCTGAAACATATGAACACTGTTGAAAAGAAAATGTGAAGTCAGAATTGGAGAGCTAATATATGCCTCATTAAATGAGTATTTTTCTAATATTTCTTTTTTCAACCTAATTTTCATGTCAAATTTTAGCACATACGTTCAGGTTTTTTTCTAAATTTAATATGATAACAAGAAAGCACTCAGGTTATTGTAAAAAAGCTAACAGCACTCAGTAATAAAGTGTCTGTCCATCATATCTATGGTTTTGTATGTGCTTAGGGAAGGAAGAAAATCTTTGAAGAACTTAATGCAGTGGTAAGTTTTACCTAAAACTGTGTCTGATAAAAGACATTTAACAGCCTTTTAGCTGGGCATGCTCAACATTTCCACAAGTTCAAGTACTGATAAAATGAATTCCCTTCTGTAATTTCAAGGGGTTTGTCCTGCTGTGTGACTCAAGCTGTTGTGACTATAGGAAAACCAATTTTAAATTCACTGCTACAACCAAGTGATACATATATAAAAAAGAAGAAAAATCTGAGGTATCCTTCCATTGTTTCTGCAAGTCATTATTTTTTTGTACATTCACATTGTTTGGCAAAAAAAGCAAGAGTTTAAGTCTTGGATGATGATAGAATTATCATCCATCCTTTTGGTGTACTCTTACACTTGACAGTCCAAAATGAGCAAATTAGTAGGTAAAATTTGCATAAATTATATTCCTGTTTTTACAGGTCTGTATGAGATTTCTCAACTCACAGAAGAGTGTAAATCTCTCCTTTCAGGAGGTGTATGTTCAGATGCTGAGACAACTACCAGTGTCATGGTCACCATTTAGGTGGAGCTGTAATTTCAATGACTAGGAATATGTAAATAACACCACAACTAAAACCTAGATTGTGACTGTTCTCTCAGTTCAGCACCTTCATCATTCCAGGTCAGGAGATCTTGGAGACTGTCCCCTGTACAGCCAAGATCCAGGATGTGGCACAGGGCTATGAATCAATAACACCTTCAGCTATCAAATGCTCATGTTGTCATGGTCATCCTTACAAGCAGATGACTCACCCTGTGAAAATATTTTAGGTGTATCTCTTTGCCTTTTGGTGGCTGTTAAAATAATTTCTGCATGAAGCTGATTTTAAATGTACTGCATTAATGCAAACTGTTGTTTAAGTAAACAAAGCAGCCATGGGCAACAATATTATAGACTGAGAAATTTGTATTCAGAAACTTGTATTTCCTCTCCCGGGGGTATATCAGTCATCTCAGATCTTTACCTCAGTCTGATCACATTCCTCATCCTTCTAGCAGCAGCCTTGGTGGACATTTGCCAGAACATCTTCCCTCGTGTGTCTTAGTTTTCCAGAGACTTTTACCTCCCTTTCTCCTCCAGCCCTCGTCCCAGCTTTGTGGGGAGCTCCATCTCAAGGCTGTGCCACCATCCTGCTCCAATGCCCTTGGCTGTGATGGAGGCACCCGTGGCTCAGCCATCTCCACGTCCATGGGCTGCTCAGCTGGGGGGAAAGTTTATTGCAGCTCCATTAGCACCCTCACCAAAAGGAGGGATTGCCTGCCATTTCTCAAGCTCCTGTCCAATACATGACCACTTAACCTCTGCAATGGAAACACAAGCATCTACTGATAGCAAGATTTTGCTGTTTGCACAGCCACGAATGGACCTCTCTAGTCATGTCCTTCCTCTTGATGCAGGTGAACAAGCCACATGCACATGCCAGAAAACAGCTCCCCCCAGTCATATTTCCCGTCTAAAACTATACCTTGAATTTTTTGTGGATGTGCAGTGCAGGACAATCTGAGGTAAGTTCAAAAGGAGAATGTGTGTTTTTTCTTTATCACGCTTTGCTGTCCTGTATTAAAGGTTTGCTCAGGATGACATTAGAGTGAGAATCAAATTGCATCAAGTTGCAGAGCATAGCCATACTTTGCAGAAGCTGTTTTGATTGGTCCTGCACTCCTAAGAATGACTTAAAATAAAGACCAGGTACCACCTTACTGGGAAATATTAGCAAGCAATAATACCCTCCCAAAAAGGAAAAATTATTTTGACATGAAAAGGGAATTGTTACAGCTAGAGACCTAAGTAAACATTTGTGAAAGTAATGCTGAAATACACCAATGGGCAAGCCTGGCAATAGCATTGCTTTGCATCCTGGAGTCTTCCATCTCCTTGAGGATAAGTATTTGCTTCCCGGCTGCTGTCGGTACCATGCAGCCACTTGCTGGTGACACTGGGGTGACAGAGCTCTTGGTCCAGCCCACGGGGTCTGTATAGAAATGTACTTTCTTGCCTGCTCAGAGGAACCTGCGGAGCCCAGCCAGATGCAGACCACATGGCAAGGACAATGTTCAGTTTCCTCACAGCAAAAGAACTACTAATGGGAGCATGGAAAAACTATTGTACAACTTGCTGGGCAGTACACACAACTTGGTAGCTGCCACTGAGTCTGTCTGAGACACCCCTTTAAAGTTTCCAGTTACCTTAAATTCTCTGTGCAGTTAGACACCCCACCCCCAATAGCTCTAGACTCTGCTATTTTCCATTAATATTTCCATAGCTCATACATTGTGATCATGACCTTTGTATGGATCCTCTTTCATCCATTCACTTTATTTATTCTGAAGATCAATTCTTCAATGGTTTTTCATTCTTGTTTATAGATGATGCCAAAATCCAGTTCATTAGCATACTGCACTTAGTGTGAAGGACATTATTGCAAACATTGCAGGGAGCTTTCCCACAGGGACAGGCCCAGGGAAACTCCTCTAGCAAATTGCTGCCACCAAAGCTTTCATCCTCACAGCATCTCCCTCGCTGCAAGGCAGTTCCTCGCAGACAGCACAGTAACTGAAGCAGCAGCAGTGTTCTCTGCTTGTCTGTCACTCCTCCTTGCTGCACCACTTCATGCATGCACAGAGCAGTGGCACTGTGCCTTGTTTACCAGGTATGGGATGGATTACTCTAGCATAATCCACCCTTACTTTATATCTTATTCTATCTATTCTCCTTTTCTTTAAAAGTTGTCCTCGAGTCTTTTAGGTTATTGTAGTCAGAGTAATGAAACCAATTTCACTTGCACTCACCAAATTATGCAGTGAATGCTTAGGAAGTCATGAGACGTTTCCAGCCAGGATGAGGAATCTGTATTAACAGAAAATTAGATTTTATCTGCAGCTTTGTTCTGCCCACTGCACACAAGAGAGAGGGGCTAAAAGCAAGGTAGTTGTAAAGGGAGGTTAGCAGGTATGAGCAGGAGATTACAACTGGTCACAAAGAATGAAAAAGGATGGCTTGTTTTGCTCACCTTGGATTGAGAAGGAATGTAATTGCACTTTCTAAATAAATACATCACAAAACAAGGCATAAACAGAGGGAAAGTGTTTTATAGTCTAAGTGTGGCACAAAATAATGACCAGTCCTGGACACAGGGTAGCAGAGCTAAGGAGTATCCATCTCCAGTTAAAGCAATCAATGTATTTGATAATGAGACGCTATTGTCTACTATAGAAGGAACCCAAACTCAGCGCTACTGAAGTTGGAAACAAGCTTTCACAAAGTGTCATCCCAAGCTTCTAAAATGGGAGCTTACTCACCTCCCAAGGAGCATTCTGACTACCTGTCTCTGGGCTTTCCAAGTGCCCCCGTTGGAGAATGGGGCCCTGGGGAGTTGGGAACAGCAGCATTCCATTCTGTGTCCAGTGCTGTCCACTCGTGTCCAGCTCTGCTGTAGGCACCAGCAGCCCTGATTTTCACTTACTCAGTAAAGCAAATTCAGCCCCCCGACCACTGCAATGTGCACACACACAGGAAACATGCATTCCTGAGCTGTCCAGCTCCCTCCATTGCCTTCCCTTGGCTGTCCCTCCTAATGAACACCTCCTCTCTTCCCTCCCTCTGACAGTGCTTCCCCTTTCCCTCACTTTTCTTCTTTCCAGAGCTGCTGTAGTTTACCTCTGTCTGCACCCTGTGATGTGCTGATTTGGGGGACAGGGCACCCCTCTTCCCTGCGCTTCCTGCTCGCTACGCTGTGCCTTCTTGCAGCTCCAGTCTATCAGCAAAAGCAGAGAAGTTCCCCTGTGAAGAGAGCCCTGCTGCAAATACACCCTCCCAGAGCAGAAAGTGAGGCTGCATCAGCTCACTGTCAAAGCCTGCACTGCAGTTATTTGCCTGGGAAAGTCATTCAGACATCACAAACAGCAAAGAGACCACCTGGATACAGTGCCATTTTTGTAGTCACCTTTTGAGTCCAGCCGCACACTGAGCCCATTATTCCTTGCTCTGTCCTCACTCATTAATGGTGATACTCCATCCCTGACCTCTTCACTGTTTCCTGTTGTGTACCTGTAGGCCATCACATTTCTGCTCAGACAATCTTATTTAAGCTCAGGCTGTTGTGATCAATTCTGGGTTTCTTGGCTTTTCCACCCAGGCTTAATTTACAGACAATCTTGTGGGCTTGCGGCGTGCTGAATTCCCTCCAACTTTGTCTAGTGGAGAAAACAGAGTTGTTTATCGAGGTGGACAGGAGTATTGTGCTTTCAGGCATGCTAAACCCCAACCCCCCTTAAAATAAACAATTTGGCAGCATGGGTGGCATATGTTTGCTTTGAATCCATCTTTCACTTGCAGTCTCTCCATCGCTGATGCCTCCTTCCCCATCTCTGTCTTAATTTCTCCTAATTAGTAGTCCTTGTGCACAAGATTTTCTCAGAATAATTATTTGAGCAAGTTGTCTGAGGATGTAATTTGAAGGCTTGTTTTGATGGCCTGTCAGATGTATCAAGATGACCTCAAATAAGGGCAGCATGTGTGAAAATGCAGAAATTACCATTGCAATGGGGTGAGGATAAGCATTCCTGCTACCTCAGCCAATAAATCCTAGCAGTCAAACCCCCCCAGAGATGTGGATACCTCTCCTTGCACTGCACTCCGGGGAGGAATAGCTCCCCTGCTAAAGCAAATGCAACAGAGACTGCTGAGTAGCCAGAACAGAGTGTGAAAACTGAAGAAGGCAGAACTTCCTGAATGTTTCCAAATCATTCCCTGCATCACAGGGTGTGTTTTCTGCATTTCACCAACCCCGGTGTGGTACAAGCAGCATCTGGGCTGGGAGCAGTCCAGTGAGGCTGCTGGACACAGCAGTGCCCCAGACCAGAGCAGCAGCATCAACCCACCAAGGAGGCACCAGGAAGGGCTGTTTCTCTAGCTTTCATTTTTCTTTCAGATTCATTAAACTTTATTTTATCCCATCACCTGTAAAACCACAATAAGGCCTGTAACGAAGGTATAGGAAGGGCACTTCAAAACAAAAATTATCCACATACGTATAGCAACCTACCTTCCCTAAGAGACAGAAAAACTACTGGAAGAGCACTGAAATTAGCTCTTTCATACCTTTTTTTTTTTTTTTGCATTTGCACTACCTCTCAGCAGTTGGATCACAAAGAACATCCACAGGAATGTAATCCTGATGTAATAAATTAGATGTCTCTGTAAACCTAAAGGTATCAAGCTGTCACACAAGGGATGTCAATCCATAACTCTAATATAACCTCTGCAGGTTCTCGCTACAGCTTTAGTCTTCACAGATGAAGGGGTTGACCTGGTAATTCCTAACAGGAAGAGGCTTCCCTCTGCTTTCACTGATCACTGCAGGAGATGATAACTCACAATAAAGCTTTCAGCCCAGCAAGATTTCCCCCGTCCCTCCCCGCTTTTATATTTGTGCATTCAGACACGAGCTCTGCAAGCGTTCAGTCTATACACTGTGTGTTCCAAAGGAAATAGGCTTCTGCAGGCATGTGAAAGGAGACCTACAGATAGATTTATTTAAGGGATGCAGAAATGCGCCATCCCTTTCAATGTGTTGAGGCATCTGCAGGATACACGCAGTTCCTGGAGCCAGTGGGAAATTTCAGACTCACAAAAGGTCCTCAGCCCCTTGCACCTGGATTTCCCCTGGAGAGCACCTCATCCAACCTCCTCTTTTCAGAGCAGGTTGCTCAGGACTGTAGCCAGTCAGGTTTTGACTATCTCCAGCAGTGGAGATTCCACAGCTTCTCAGGGCAACCCATGCCAGAGTTTGACCACCCTCACAAGAGAAAAAAGTGTTTTCAGACGGAATTCCATGTGGTTTAGCTTGTGCCCAATGCCTCTTGCACTGCCAGTGGACACTTCAGAGAAGAGTCTGGCTTTCCCTTCCTGACTCCCCTCTGTGTTCCTTCCCGCAGATGTTTATACATATGAAAGCCCAGAAGAAGCACCAGCAATTTTACCCCCCAAATTCAGCATCAGGCAACTGTTTTCTCCCCTGAGAGTGCTTTAGGGTATGAAAGGCTCACAGGGAATTTCATGGTGAGTGACAATGTCATTAATCCTTTGGGCTGGAAGCCTGGAGAAGATTTGCTTCTGAGTTTTTGAAGGCATATAACTTGGAAGAGTGGTGGTACATAATATCAGTTTTAAGTATTTCTTTGGGAACACCTGAAAAGGACATATCTGAAAATGAATTTAACTCTGGCTTCTAACCTGTGCTTATTTTTAGCAAACTGTAGGTGTGACAATAATAAAGATAGTGATGTCTTAAAAGAAATTATGAAGCATGACATTTATTTTCACCCTTCTTCAAAATCCTTTTTTATTGATCTGACTTGTACAATTTATAACCATGGCTGTATAAAGATAAGGGACTGGGCATGCCTAGAAGTGAACTGTGAAAATCCTTTAAATGTTGCAGAATTAAAAGGTAGCTTTAACCACTGAAGTGATCTAAGATGATGATATATTATCTGCTGAACAATTTACAACTAATCCCATACTGATAATTTGTGTTGATCATCTGTGAGCCAGAGATAGTATTCAGGACAGAAGTCTTCAAGCAAGGAAATTATAAATTTCTATATGATGCTCTTCAGTGAAGTAGTTTCCCAGTAATGTAGACAAAATCAATACAATAAGATACAAGTGCTTTACTGAGGCAAAATGTGGGAAAAATCGTTTGAATATTTGACCAGAAGGAAAAACATTGTCTCATTCAGACTAGTAAGGGAGTAGGTTCTAAGAAAAACAGATTATGTTTCCTAATTTACCTTATTTTACATTTGTTTTGTGCTGATGGAATTTGCATCTGCATAGAAAGGAAATATAAATACTGGAGCTTGGAATCAACTCTAAATTTGCAATGTTCAACAAAGATTCAGTGCTAAGAAATGCCGTTACCTAGAGAGTTATAGCTCTAGCATAGACCCATATTATGTCCACACTTGTGCTAAGGAAAATGACTTGTTACCATCAACAGAACTTTCCTTCTCTATCCAAGAAAAATTCAGATTAGACTAGACTTGCTCTAACTATACTACTAATGTCTTGCTATCTCCTCCCAGCACAATGCTCCAGAATATTTTTGGGTGGTGCAAGACAAGCTCTCCATAAACACCTTTCCTTGTGTGTTTTCGTGAAAATGTTGTCAATTTATTCATGACACTACCATCCCAGACATTCCATGGTGTAACAGTTTGTACTGGTATATGTAACAGCACAGGAAAGCTGCAAGATCATAAAGAGTTGAGACAACCCAAATAAAGAGGAATGATGCTGAAGAATCACAACAAATCTCTGATGCTTTGCTGTTCCTCAGTAGACAAACTGGATAAATTTATTCAGCTGGTTTATAGTGGTCAGGCTAAGGATGGCTTTCAACTGTGTCTAGAGCACAGCTCATTTTTGTTGTAGCCAAAACTGAGACAGAATTTTATTCTGCAATATTCACTGGATGGAAAACAAAACAAAAAAACAAACAAAATGCAATAACCCCCCACACCAAACCCTCATCACTCGTGCCACAGGTACTTCAGGGCATCTGAGCATCCTCCTAAAAGGCTCTGGGCTGCAGATCACTCATCAGCTTCTTCCTCCAACCCAGAGAGCTTCCAGCCAGGGCACTTTCACTGGTGACAGCCTCATCTGTTGAAGAAAGAGAAATTTCTGGGGCTAGTTTGGGGCAAAATGAAGCCTTTATCAAACCACCAACTCCACAGCCTGCACTGCCTGTGAAAGGCTTTCCAACAGCCTCATGCTATGTATGCAGCCCATATATGCAAAACTCCCACTCTCTAAGTATCTTGCCTTAGAAAAGAACAGAACCACTGAAGTGTGATACGTACAAGTCACATCACTTAGCAGAATCCCAAGTAGCACACGGTTATTATAAGAAGCTGCAGCATATAAAAATGTCTAGAGCAGAATGAGAATGTGTGCTATGGCTAGTAATATATGCAGCATAAATGTTTTTAGAAAGAACCATCTGGGTGGTATGTGTTACCACATTGGCACCACTACCGCTCTTTCTTTTGAAAGTTTGGGGGTCTTCATAGCATTTGGGAAAAAAACACAAAAAGCAGGAGGTTTTCTGGTTTTTCACCCCCCACCTATTGTATAGGTCAGATCAACAGAATTTTCAGAAAACTAATTTGTAATAAAAATTATTTTCAAGCAATGTGTTGTTACATTTTTCAGTGAGGTTCAGTAACTCTCACTATGACTGCTTTCAGTACAAAAAAGACAAACCAAATCAAAACAAAACCAGCTTGCTTCTCCCTACCTTTAGTCATTTACAGCCAAATTTTCACAAGCTTGGAAAACTCTGACCCCATGCTTGCACCTTTTAAGACATTGCATTTTTTGTGGTGTCTTCATCAAATTTCTTTATTGTTTTCTTTCATTTCCCCCTTCTCTCTCTCTATTGATTAGGTCATGTTTAATTAAAAAAGCCTTTTTTTCCCCCTCTTTCCAATTTCCTGGAAAGAAGAAAAAGAAGTTTTAACATTCCACAAGGAAGATTTTCAGAAAAATTTTTTTTTTGAGGGGGAACTTTGTAATTTCTGATATCACCTGGACTACTGTGCTTTCAGCTTTCCCTTCCTATGCCACATGAACGGGGTGCCCTTTTCCAGGGTTCATGGCCCTTGCCTATTGATTGTTCAGATTTCTGAGAACATAACAAGCAAATTTGCAGTTAATGGGGTCATGCTAACAATAGTGTCTTAAAACAAACAGCACAGTTGGTTGATGTTTGAACAGCAATCAAGTTTACTGAAGCAAAAATATTTCTTTACTTTTGCTTTCCAACACTTGTTGCAACCTCTCAGGGTAAAATGCAAGAGGCACTGAGGAGTGCAGCAATCTATGGTGCAGAGGGGATAAAAGGTTCTAGCCAATATATGAAGCAGAACTGAGCAGACAAGAATCTAGATCAAGTTTGTGTAATAACTCTGGGGGGGAAAAAATAGGAAAACACCCACTACATTTTAATCTAATTAATATGAAGAGAAATCAATACTCCTACATTTTAAATAAACTTCACAAAAAAAAAAAAAAGGAAGGGGGGCAGCCAGAAAGGTTTTAATTAGACATGGATCTTTTGTCTACTTAGGCACAGAGTTTTATTTGGAGACCCCTTCACCAAGTGCCAGGGCTCACACAAACCAGCAGTGCACCAAGGCTGCTGCTTTTTGAGTCATAGGTCAAAGAGCTAAAGGGAATGGTAGGGCAATTTTTCAACAAGAAGGAAATATTGGCCCAAAATGAAGTCACAATGAGTTACAGCTGGTGGGAGGGATTTGGAGACGTGCCAAACCGATTTTTGTTGCTCTTGGTTAATTTGCTGGTAGCTTTAGTGCTTGGGAAATAAGATGAAACGTGACAGAAACAAACAATGTGCAGTAGCAGTGCCCACGCAGCCCCAGCGCTGCCCGTGTCATACTCACCCACCTGAGCGCCGGCGCAGCGCTCACAGTGCAAGTCAGAGCAAATTTTATTGCTTCATACAGCTTGATCTTCCAGTGCAAACTTCAATTTCACCTCTGTTTGCTTGGAAGCTGCTAGAGAATTATCCCTCTCAATATCTGTCAGGCAAAGAGCATATCCCACCCCTGTGCTGAGAGCATGCAGCTCCCCTTTGATTGAAACATCTGCCCCCTGAATATTGCAGGTTTAGTTTCTTCTCTTGACAATAGCAGTACTGTACTTATTACTCCGGTGGCAACCAAATATTTCCCCTCCTTTCCCTAACTTTTCAAGCCTGTCAGCTCTGGTGACATCACACAATTAATTTATACTAGTCACTCCTTTTGCCCCAGAGAAATCCAGTTTGAGACTTTTTATTTCTACATTAGTAAACCACATTCCTGATTTTTGATTACTTGCTTTGCAGCAGGCTAATCTGCATTCATTGATCCCAGGATGGCAGTAGTTCCTGCTCTGTTTTAGTCACCTGGGCTCAGCCAGCACATCGTGAGAAGCTGAGTTTGTACATATTTTAGAGACTTCAGGAGCGGCTGAAGTTCCCAGCACAGCTGGAGTCTTGCTGGGACGGCCAACAGGAGAAAGCCATGACTGCCATTACAGCAGCCAGACACGGAATATTTCTGTGTACCAGCAAAGTCAGGCCTTGCTTAAATGCTTCAGCTACAGCAATTCTGTAAATTGTCATTTAGGAAATTGAAACTAGGTATCAGTTGCCAATTTTCATCTGTCTTCAGGAGCTCTGAATTCCCTCCTTTTCCAGTCTCGTGTCACAGAGCTATTTCCAAAAGCTCAGTGTTTTCAGTGGACTTGCAGCTTAACTTACAACATCAGCTCTGAGGCCAACACACAGCCATATCCATGCCCACAGTTACCAGCATTTAGTTGTCTCAGTTCACTGTCAACAGTTCTGACTCCTCCTGGATGGCAATTACAGCATATGTGATACAAACCTCGGTGTGTTTTAGCGTGCTGATTAGCACTGGGACTCGCTTTGGGCTCACCCCCACCAAGCTTACCCTGTTTGCAGTGACTGACACTGACACTGCTCAGTAATTGCACTTGTGGGAACTGCAGCAGCTCTGCTAGAGCTCAGGATGTTGTCTGCATCTGATGCAGTGTCACCATTGACCACACTCAAAGTTAACTCAGGCAATCTCCAAGGAAATCTCCCAGTCAGTTATCTGTGGTCGGAAAAACAACTATAAATATGTCTTGAAAAAAAAATGCGCAGCTCCTTCTCTGTAAATGCACAACTCGGAAATGAATGTGAATGAATGCAGCACAAATTCCAACTTTGAGAAAATTCAGCTAAATAATGTGCATGATAAAATGATGTGGAAGAAGGGACCCTCACAAAGAAGCACAAAACTCTAGACACATCAACAGAAGGGCTCGCTGCTCGTACAAAAATAAACACTAGAGGAACCAGAAGGTAAAAAAATAGCATAAGTATAAAATTTCCTTGGTATAGTCCAAAGAAATGGATGAAGATAGGAATATCTTGCAGCTCATGAAAATAAAAGCCAAATTAACTTCTTGTCCCATTGATGCCAGAAGGAGACTACCTGAAACAGAGGACTAGACAAAATTAGGAGTATAAAAAGCAGACAAATTTATTCAAGGCCTTCAAGGTACATTTGGGCAAGCAAAGTCCCCCTTGTGGGTCAACACCCAAAATGGATGCTGAGTCACAAGCCCTTCACCTTTTATAAGTTCTGTCCCATTAGCATATTGGCTCTCAATTCTCCAATCACACCCTTCGGCAATGATGTTAACCACCCCAGACCTGCTCCCCCCATCTCACAGTTGTTCACATATTTTCTGGCCCTAGGGCAATGAATGCGTCCGTGGATTTTCTGTTCAGAGGGATTTGTTTTGGCTAAAGGTGCTGGGAACAGAGATTTTTAGCACTTTATAAGAAGCACAGAACTACACCAAGTTACAGATACATGAGGAGTAAAAACCTAGAAATCATTAAGGCATCCCCATGGCTTCTTACTTGAAAGACACAATAAAATAAGGCATCGCAAAAAGCTGAAGGGGTGACTGCAGTGGAGTCAGGCAAAGAATACTTTTCAGTGGGTGGTGGAGACACCAGAAAAAAGGGAACAAATTAAAATCAGGGCTCTCTCCCTGGACTGCATAGCATATGATATCATCTGATAAATTGAGCTGGGATTCAAGATATATCAATATGGCATTGACAAGGGTCTGTGAGGCTATTTTCAGAGGACACTGGCCCACAAAATGAGTGTCTAGGAATTCCAGAATAGCAGACTCCTACCAGCCTTAATGCTGGCACTTGCTGGATTTCACACTTTATTTCACAACAACTTACAGATCATCCTTTCCAAACGGCCTGTATATGCTGAGCACATTTGCCCAAATCCAGGACCCCAAGACTCCAGCTCTATGAGGATAGTCTTAGCAGCAACTTGACTATTATGTGTCTTTACTGGAAGAAACAAGACTGAAGCCATGTCTGAGGCCATGTCAGTATGTTCCCACTCATGTTATACACACAGCTAATCTGAGTTCCCTGTCTTTATGGTAAGTCACCCAACCAAAACAGTTCTACTTATGAGTCACACTGTTCCCATATCAGCTAATTCAGAAGACCTAGAGACAATCTCTCAAAGTCATCTTTTAAACTGGACTAGTAAAATTCAATTGGCTAAACATAAGCCTGTTTGCAGCCTGGTTTTCGCATTGGTAACGTTGACCACACACTGAATGAAGAGCATGCTCCTTGCCTTGGAGAAGAACAGCAACCTGCTGAGAGGGGAACAGCAGAGTTCCCCTGCCATAAATAGGGGTTTTAACACACCACCAGACCAAACCAACATCTAGCTGGATTGCCATGGCCATCAGCTCATCACCATAGGAAAACCTGGAACATGCCTCAGAGCAGATCTGCTGATTTCGGAAGAGGTGCTGTGTGCTTTCTGGATTGGCTTATCCTCCTATTGTAGAGTCCCTGCAGCTTTTCTAAAGCTAAACACCGTAAGTGAAAGGCCCTTGGAAAGATCAGAGTAATTTAGTTATTAATTTGTGCTTCTATGCTTTCCTTGCTTATTTTTATGGGTGGTAGTTAATTTTCATCTTTTCTACACCATCTTACCAAGAGTTGCAAAATTTTGCCCATTCTCTTTGTTTTTCCAGAAGAAAGAGGGTGCCATTTGCTTCCCTCTTCCCTGCCATTATTTCCTGTTTTTTCATGATCTGCAGATGCTCACAGTGTCTCTGGAGCAGATCCTTGAGGATTATTTACGGAGCAGAAGTCCTATAGTTAGAAAAAGCTGGTAGGCAAGGCTACTTCCCTTTCAAGAAACAGAAAAACCATAGTTTAGTTTTGATTGTTTCTGTTTATCTTCAGTCAAACACTGTTAACTGATGAAAAAATAGCCCCTCCTCCCTCTGGCCAGCCTGATTTGTGGTGAGGGAAAATTGGGGAAGCACTCAGAGTCGCTGGCAATAAGTCCCAGCTGGCCCTGCTCCAACTAATTCAAGGGGTCTTAGGAAAAGCATCAACTAGGCAATGGTGACAGAAGCAGGATATTTCACATCAGTGCTTTAAAACCCAGCACTCATTCAAGCGAAAAGCAGCAGCAAGAGCAGGTAGGAGCAGGGGGAAGAGGGAGGCCTCGGAAAGCCCAGGGAGCTGAGATAAACACACCCAACCACAAGCCACCACTTCCTATTAAAGTATTGATTCCTTGTGTATGTCTGCCCCCATGTTCTCCTCAATCATTATTATAGATGCACCTGAAAAAGGAGGCAAGTGATGCAAGACCAAGTGGGATACATGCCTGGCTTTCAAAGACTTGCTTATCCATGTTGCAATCTCTCCATTGCACCTGCAGGATTTTGGCAGAAGTGGATTCCTGCATCAGGTTTTCCATGCTTTGAGATGTTTGCATATGGCTATGGGGAGAATTGAAGAAGACAAGCAGTGCAAGTTGTCATCCTTATCTGCCTGACATCACTTGTTTGGTTTGTTTGTTGTTTTGTTTTTAGTTGTTTTTTAACTGTGATGTAGGATGTCTTCTGGAAGAAACTTCTTTTATTCGAAAGTATAAATAAAATTAGCTGATCCAAATTCAGATTTCTTTTCTTACTCTTCTTATTCATTCTTCATTTGCATTTATTTTCTTCTTCATTTATCTCATGGCTTTACTCAGGGTTATTTATCAGCTTTTTCCTGTTTTTATAAAGCAATCTCTCTCTTTTTCTCATTCTAGTGTTCACACCCACATTTTCACTTTCACCTCCTAACTGGCACCCATGTGTCTTCATTGTTTTGTTCACTCTCTTCCTACTTGTATTGATTTCTATTAACCCTAATGAAAAAAAAAAAAAAAAAGAAAAAAAAAAGGGGAAAACTTCTGCCCAGCCCAGCAGGGGAGGCAGAAGAGAGTGGATAGGCAGGTCTAGTCACAGTTTGACATCCCAGGATGGGAGGATGGGGAGAAGTTATTTTCCTGCTGTTAGCAACTGTGCTTTCCCTTTTCATCCGTGATCGTTGTTCTCTGCCTTTCTGTTTCTCCTAAAGGTTGTGCTACGGAATTAGCACTGTGACAGAAATCTTGCATTCCTTAGAGGTGAAATGTTGTAACCAAAGAGTGAATGAAAGCCAAGTCTAAATGCACCCAATGTAATGTTTAAATACCTAAACTAGGATTGCAACTGTTGTAGGCTCACAAGTGAGACAATGGAAATAAAAGCAATTTCAGGAGGAGTCTTTTCTTATTCCACTGACTATGTAGGAAGATTAGGAAATCTATGTCTTACTAGACAGCCCTACAGATAGGCAGAAAAATATCCAAATTCAAAGACATGGAAGTCAGAGAAGATCCAAAAGGAACCAAAGATCAAATGTCTCTTAAACTCACCTCAGACATTCAGAGGTCACAGAGGGCTGGTTCTGATGCACACGTGTGTAGATCTCAGGTGTCCCTGCTGGGGCTGGGCACGAGGTTTGATCCTTAGACTACAACCCAGCTGGGAGCAGGCAAAACCACTGAGGTGAAGCTTGTGCTCATGATGACCAAAGGAATCCCACCACAGAGCCTTTCCTCCCCGAGACTCAGTGATAACCACATATTGCTGTAAGAAAAATGCTGCTGTGAAGAACCTGAAATCCCCTTCATCAATATGCTAAATCTGCATAGCAGATTCATCAGTGGATTATTTAATTTACATTTTTAAGAGATTACAATGCTTCTGCAGCTGTAGCAGAGAAGGTGATTAGATCCACGGTGATAAATGGAAGGGATATTGTTATACGTACTAATTGCACACACTTCGATATTGTGTTTTCCACAACTTAGGAGTGCTCCTTTTCCCAATAAAGTTTCTTTCAAGAACAGTAAAGAGTTCCTATTACAGTTCTGGAGTACTTGAAAATCAGAAGATCAGAAGAGAAGAGGAATTGTTTGCCACAAAAGCTGGGCAGAGGTCTTAAATGGTTTTAATAAGTATGGAGCTATATTGAACTTGACCATTTTTAATGCCATCACACCCCCTCCTTGGCCAAAGAGCTGCTTGCACCATGTTTCTGTGAGCTTAAGGAGTGAAAGGCAGCCCAGTGGCCCCAGCAGAGCCTTTTGCCAGGCATTCAGTGAGCGCATGCTTCTTGCTCAAACCCCACATGCAGCTCTGAAACAGCCAGGGCGTGTGTGCCTCCATCCCCACCCCAGCCAGGGTGGGCTCTGCCCCGGGCCGGGGCTGGGGCTGGGGCTGAGGAAGGGAAAAATGTCACTGTAGGGAGAAATCGGTGTTTCTGTAGCAGTAGTAGGAGGGAAGGTGAGGATTTAGGAAGGGGAGGGATCTCTTGTGGTGTCCCTACGCTCTGTGGACACACTGCAGTGAGAATTTGGATGCAGACAAAAAACCGATGGAGAATGGGACTGTGAGTTGCAGAGCAAACACAGTTCTCCCTTAATAAAACCCAAGTCAGATCTTATTTTTGTTGACAGGAGACAGTGATTTCCAGCAAGTTTTTCCCATTTATGCTATTATCAGTAAGATCAAAATCCAGACCCAGAAGAAGCCAGGATACATTATAATCAGCTCTTTGAAGTTCAGGGAACAAAACACAGGCTGATTGCAAACGAGAGAAGGAGCACTCTAATCAGTGTACCTTTTCAGATTAAGATGTATTTAAAGATTTCCAAATAAGTGGAGTCATCAGGTGAGTAGAAAAGAATACATTCAGGCCTGGTGAAAAATAAAATCCTAGTTTTCCTACTCCTTATGAGTAGTTAGAAAAAGTTCTATTCACCTTAAGAAAGAAAGGTTGAGTGGTATCAGATACACAGGTTAGGAAGGAATTATTTTTATCATTTGTAGCTTTTTTTTTTGTTTTGTTTCAGAAAGAAACAACAGGCTTTGAAGATTTCACTATGCATGTAAGTATATCAATCTATCATAAAAACATAAGAAGAACTGAAAACATCTCAGAGTAAAGAATTTTCTGGAATCTATCTGCTAGTATAACTCACCCTTAAAAATCAGCAGTTAAGAAGGAAAGGGTTTACAAAGAGCAATTATAATTTCTATGAAAAGCAGAGATTAACGAACAGTAACTAGAACAGTTCTAATAGGGTAGAAGTATCAATACTATCTTTAAATTTGTAAAACTGGAAATTGCATTTTCTAATTCATTCTCTACTGAGCTATGGAAACAGTCAGAATAACAACGAACATGTAATTTTAGGTCAGATTCTAACCCAAACACAATCTTGCCCAGTAAAAGAAGGGATGATTGCCTAATATCTTTCCAGCAAATAAACTTTAAATCCACTCCCATGCCTGCTGTGGAAGTTCCCTGCAATAGTCCTTGGCTTGCATTTATGTGAATTGATTGAAAGTCCCCAAATGCTCCATTAGTCAGTCTCCATGTGCTGCATAAAGATGAGCACTCAGACAGCAATTAATAATAACTCCTGGCATCAAGTAGAAGAGATAATATCTAAGGCTGACACTGGTATGGAATTAAATGTTATATTTGGCAAGAAGTTTCTAAACAGACCATAAAGGCTCAGGTGCTTTAATGTGCATTTGTTTAATGCCTGTCCCTTTTTCCCCCTCTGCTGTGTTGCAGTCCTTGTAGTCTGTAGTTTGGTTCATTCAGAATTTCACACTGTATGTTTTCTCTCTGGAAACTCATCTTTGATAGTTTCCATTGCACATCCTTTCTCCACCCAACCAGATGACAATGAGTTGCTATGTTTTATTTCTTGGAAAAACATGTGGAAACCAAGGGAGGGAGGAGGTCATTTTTACTTAAGGAAGAAGTAAAAGGAGAAGACAACTATGGCAGCATATCTCACTGAGGATCCTGAGGGACTAAGAAGCATGAAAGTAATGCAAAGTTAGCTTATTTGAAGATGGTACTAATAAAATCCATTGTCCAAATGCAGTTTGCTTTTAGAAACAAAACCTAGTGCATTCATATCTCCTCCTTTTGATGGGCTTTTGCTGAGCACAAGAATATGGGGAAATTTAACTTTCCAAATAACCTGCTTTCTAGTCTGTCAATTTGAATTTCTCTTAAACACCTGTTCTATAACCAAAAAAAAACAAAAAAAAAAAAAATCCCTGAGAGGTCCTCTCTGGGATTTTACAATTATTATCCATGCACCTCTCAGAAATTTCACTGCCCTTTCATTCATTCCTTCTGTTTTATCCCTGGGCTTGTTTTCTTCTCAAGACAACCCTCAGTGAAATTCTGGGGCCACTCACGATGATGTTTTACCATTATTTTCCCTCTTGATATTTCTGCCTGTATTGGTGCATTGAGTTGTAATGTTTTAATTTGGATCATTAGTGCACTTTTGAAAAGAGTTGTCTCACAGTTGCCTCCACTTATTGTACTCTGAGAGGTGTTCAGGGCACAGGACCAGGACAGAGGTGCCTCATAAGCATTGAAATGCAATTAGTGTGGGCCCAGGGTCATCACTTGCAGTACAAATCACTCCTATCAGCTCAAGTCACTTCCCAGGAGAGAAATAACCTGCACGAAGTCAGGGCACACAGCTCTGAATGAGTCAGGGGGATCCCAACCTTTGTGTCAATTGGCAGCAGAAAGTCCTGGGATGTCAAAAGTCAGTGAATATCTGGGCTGGAATAGGAGGGCTGAAGGCCACCACAGGGAGCAGGGAGAGGGACCGCAGTGATCACCCTCATCTTTCCTGCTGAGAGCTCCTACTGCATCGCTACCAGCCTGATTAGCCTTCAGTTTGGAACAGAAAACGTTGTGCCACCTTTGGAGACTGCTCAGAGAACCGTCAATGTCACAAGCTCAATGGAAACATCATTGCAAAATTCAGCCCCCTTTTTCCTCATTTAATTGGATGCAAACATTGTTTCTTGATCGAAATTTGTCATGGAAGACAGGAGTATCAGAATAAGTCTATTAACTACAGCATTTTGGGAAGTAATTTGCACTGGTGCAAAGCAGGAAAGAAAAAAAACATCCCATGTAGATTCAACAGCATTTTGGACCTATTTTCTCACAGGTTTAAAGGGTTAAATTACAAAGCACAGGAGGAAGAGCTCCTGTCTTTTCCTCCTTGATAAAGCACTTCAAAATATTTAAGTTTATCTTTTCAAGAACCAAAACATGGGTTTATAGAAGATTTTAAAATGCTCACACAGGCTCATCACTCTAAAAATATTGAGAATTTTTTGTCTGTTTTCTTTAATAAGTTGGACTCTGATTATCAGTTTCATGCATAGCAGCTGTATTTTTATGAATCAACAGAATTTTCAGCAAAGCTTCTTTGACTGAAGCCACCAGATTATCAAACTGATATCAGTCATGGTGGTGCCACGGAAGTCTATGAAGGATTTCTGTCTGGAGCACCTGGGGACCATGACCCAAGTAATTTCATGCTCTACTCAATATGGTGGCACCTCAATGAATTTTGAATGAATTCATGTCACAAATGTGTAACCTCCTTAATCCTATGCAAACTGAATAAATAAATAAACAAAACCTTTAAAACAAAAAGAAAAATATATCAACTTAATCAATAAATGGGTTGGTGGTACTGTAGAGAAAAAATCTTTTTCTACATTCAAATTTTGCTACAAAAACCAAAAATGCTCTATTTCTTAGTAACATGGTTTTAAAAATAATATTCTGTTGCTAAATAAAGTGGTTGTTACATAATAAGAATATGCTTAAATAACCAAGATTGTCCCTTTTATTTTGTGAGGCAATTATTCAGTCATGATGAATATTTTCCAAGAATGACTGTGATCCAAAATTAATCTTTCTGCAGCATTGTTCTGTTGATCAGTTCAGTGATTTTAAATAAAAGTAATGTGTTATATTTTCAGAGCAACAGGCCACGCAGAGCTTCACAGAACACCCAGGACAGTGTCTTCTGTCTGTCTTGTCCACAGTTCTGCTGGGAGACTACTGGCAATTCAATCCTTCCCTCACTACTTGTGAAGTAAAGTTACTACACTTCAAGAATATTTCCCACATAAATGTGGTGATGTTTAGCAACTTCTGTCTATGATGAGCTGCAGGCTCAGGATGAGCAGTACCAGTGAACCAAACACTGGCTGGATATCAATCATGCTCTCTGAACATAAGCAAGAGCCATCCTGCTTTTAGATAGAGCATATTTAGGTAGAAAAGAGTATAAAAGTTATTAAATGTCAGGCTGGCAGCATTCAGAATAATCTGCTCTAGATTTTTATACACAAAATATTTGAGGACTACGGATTTGGTGAAGGAGAAAATGAATAATGTTACTTTTGAGTAAGTATTACAGTGTTTTAAAGTGGAGACAAGCAATTGAGCTAGCAAGACCATGCTGATGGGGCAAACCAGCAATCCTCATGGCAGCAACCAGTCAGGGTTGCTGTTGTCCAGCCAGGACAGGTTGTTGTTGTCCAGTAGAACTGTCCAGTAGCAGGGTACAAGTATTGGGTAGCATTTGCTCCCTGCAGCAGCAGCAATGAGGGCTGCAGGTGCTGCAACACAGGGGCAGCCTCCTGGCTCTGCAGCAGGTCCAGGGAGGTAAAGACCTCCTCTTCCTCACACCCTCAGCACTTCATGGGGCTCCCGGTCCCTAGGAGCTGCTGAGACCTCTGCACATGGAGAATTTTATCTCAGTGGGTGTATTTTGTCTGAAGGCAACAGCTGCTCTAACTCCTAAGCAGAGGTCAAATATGCTTTAAGAGAGGCTCCCGGCCCATGAACTCTGAGACACGAGGTCAGCCAGCGGTGCCTTTATTTCCAGAGTAAGATGAGCCATTGTAGGGGGGAATAGACCTGACTAGCTGATACGAAGCTCATTATGATGCCCATACCCATTTTTGTTCACGAAAGTAAACCTGATATGTTGGAAACAATATCTCAGGCTTTTATACAGTAATTATAGAGAACTAAGATCAGTATTTTTAAATGAAAGTGATGACAATGCTTTATGGAATGAGTAGCAACAGAGCTGATTTAGATCCTTTATACTTCTAATGAAATGTGAATAAGTAGGAGTCTCATTATCTGCACTTTAGTGTATGCCTTAGATTGTTCATTATCCTACCACTTAGTGAATTGGTATTTGTGCATATGAGTGATCCTAATGGTTTTTACACAAAAAGTTTCCAGCTTTGTTTAGAAAGTGGTGTTTTAATGATTTGGTTATAAGCATATCTGTGTACTATCTGTACACAATGCCTAATGGTTTGCAGCTTCAAAGAAAAATTGTTTCAACAAAAACTAGATATATTTTGAGAGAAAAAAAATCCTGTAATTTATACAAACCCTTTTTACTATGTAATAATTACCATTTTCCAAGCATTCACAGTGTGGCTCTTGGAAAATGAGACTCTTAAACAATCTGAATCTCTTGCATTCATATTGCAGGGAAAGGAGAACAGAGACAGTAACCTCTTGACCACCTACGTCTGCAAAAAAAAGACAGGAAAAAAGAAAAAATCATCAGAAGATGAAGTCTAAACCATGTATTATTGCAGGAGGCATCCTCCTGTTCTGTATGCCACAGTTCAGCATCTTGCTTCTCCTGCCTCCTGCACTCTTCACATTGGTTCCTGCTGAAGTCTCACCAGCTGCTGCTGATAGGACTTCCCATCCTGAGGAGGAGATGGCACAGACGAGCGTGTGCTGGAGAGGATAACCCACTTCTCAACACACCTAATGAAATTAATAATAATAATAATGACATACTTTTTTTTCCCAAAGCTCCAAGCAACCCCGACAGAACTTCTTCCAAGTGTGACAGGACTGGACTGAAGTACATTTCCTTCACAGTTAATGTGATGCCTCATGGTTTAATTAGATCTGCTGGATGTCTCGCTGCCATCTGCTCCCTTCCAAGAGCCAGCACCTGTCAGCATAAGCTCCAGAACTGATTCTCTAATGACTGGCAGAATATATTTCCTCCTGTCTAAGAGGACATATATTGTTGTTTCCTAAGAAACCATCACCTGGGGGTGTCTTCCACAGCAGAAAATAGAGCACCCTAACTTTGATATTTTAGTTGGATTGTTCTTGCTGTACAGTATCAGACAAGTGAGGAAAATGATAAGAGAGAGTAAAGACAAGTATTCTAAGGTGCAAGGAAAAAGCTAAAAAATGAAAAGAAAAAACACTTTTAGGAATAAAACACGCCCCTCTTTGTATTTAATAGGGCTTAATGTCTTCAAATGCTTTGCTCCCAGCATAGGCATGCAGCTGAAAGAGTCAGCATGTACAGTGCCACTTTACCCCCAAGTGACTCCTCCACTTGAAGGGATTCTCCTTGGCCCCATTTCTCCCATGGTTAGGATATGGATGGCAGTGCTGCTGGGACAGGCTTCTGGAGTCTGCCACTGTGGGCACTTTCCACTTTAGACCACGGGACACAGGTCCCTGCAGCCTGAGGGCATTTCTCCATTTCACATCTGCTGGCAAACAGAGCTGTTCAGCTGGGCCTCCTCACACTGAAGTCCCCAGGCAAGCTGGGGCCACCTGTGTATTTCTATTAGACCTCAAACGTGACAGCAGTAATTCACCCTCTGCTAAGCCAGCGACGCGATGCAGTACTGGAATCACACTTGGCACATTAGCTAAACAGCCACCAAACACACACCTCTGTGAACAGGACACCTTTCCTCCCTCTCTTTTTTTCTTTCTTAGGCTCACAAAGCCTTTTCTTTCTATGTCTCTCAAAGATATCCCTCTACGCTTCCAGATGTCAGGAGCACTCATTGTTTGAAGGATTGCATAAAGGGAGGATGTTTTCTTAACACCAAAAACTAATTTGGAACCAGGAGGCAATAAGACTTATTTTAAGAGGACAGATGACTTCCAGTTTGCATTTGTTTGCTGGAAACAAACCATTCATCTAAAATACACTGGGGCCAGGATTTCTCTGGTGAAATCCTGGCCTCATCAAAATCAGAGAGCATTTTGCCACTGCCTCCGCATTCACTACAACATTTCTTGTGCAGAGGAACTGGAAACTACCAATGTTTTCACACATAACACACACAGCAAGGAAAAGCTTTAGAGCAAAGAAGAAAATTAATGCAGGTCTTACTATACCATGCTTTATCTACAGATTACACTCAAGAAAGGCTCAGCCAACATTGGGATATCATGGTGGTAGCTGCTGTTCTAATTAAATATCACCTTGGAGATTATCCCCCACAGTCAAAAAGAGCAGTAGATATCAATTTCTAGTATAGAAACATATAGTACTTAGATGAAGCTCTGAACAATACTCGAAGGTTAAATAAAATAATCCAGGAATTTGATCCATGATTGCTGGCACCTCAAGAGAATTTACTCTTCCTTCTTCATACAGCATGAAACCACTTCACCTTTCATGCCTTTGAAAAAATATCATTACTGTGCCTCTAGCTTTTTTATCAGTTGAGCTTTATGCTGCTTTTGCTTTGTCTTTAACATTTCACTGATTCTACTAAACATTTGTTTAACCCACTTTTTTTGTATTTGTATAGCAAGAGCAATTTCATCTCTGTTCATCTGGTAGATCATTGTTATGTGAGGGGGCTGCAAGTTGAAAAGTTAAACTTTCTAGATATTCTAAAAATTAACTAAATGAAACAAACAGATGATTTTTTTTCCCCTCAAATCTGTGCTTTCCTGGAAAAGTCAGTAAAACCACATAGCTCTATCTTGGTGAAAGTATTTGCATTCTTAAGTAACAAAGCTGAATTCAGGTGTTGTTATATGTCACTGCATTTTTGGGCCCTAATCTAAGCTTAGAGGCATATTGGAACCAAAGCAAAACTCTGATCTTTCCAGAATGTTTAAAGCAATGGCCTAATTTTATAAAAGGGAATAGGAAATGTGCCTTCAGCTTCAGCAAGCACTGAGTTATATCAACAATTGTCATGAATGAGTTTGAATAGACACAGGTGTCCAAAGGTACCTAGCAGGTTTTCAAAGGATCTAGGAGTCTAAATACCTCTGAGGTTAATGTTGGAATGAGAACAGAACTTTTCTTAAAAGACAAAGCAGACTTCTGAAAGCAGCTGGTTTTCCAAACACTCAGATGGAAAATCAGAGTTTCGTGATCTTGGAATCTCTTTTCCTACAGGATTATGATCTCCATCTGTTGCTGAAGTTCCTGGAGAGATCTGCAGGATTCTTCCTCCATCATATCACAAGAAGAGCCTTCCAGGCAAATCTTGCATTTTTGGAAGCCACTATCTTTTGAAAAATTAATGACATACCTCTTCAATCAATTCTCTGATCAACATACATCATTTGCTGTTTTATTCTTATCAAATACAATCTGAGCATATGTCCAGACATATTTTTGCTCCATGTTCCATAATGGCTTATCTTCTATTCGTCCATTAGTGTCCTATAGACAGCAGAACATTGGAAACAGCAAATATTAAACAGAGAGGAAATAATTACATGTAATTCTGTAAAATTTATACTTGCAGATCATCTGTGTAAGAATTAAATATCCAGAGATACTGTAGTTCCCCTTGCAGGGCTGTATATCGCACTTACAGGAATGTCACTGTCCTTACTCCCAGGGCAAAACTAGGGCTGTGCATTCCTTGAGTTTCAGGAACTCAGGCACAGCTTCCCTTGCAATAACTGCAAAATGTTTGCCTGCAAAATGTTTATTCACCTCCAGGGTTGGGATATAGATTTTGACTTGTGACCATGGAATGCTCATTAGACATCTAAGGCTTATCCTTCTGCTATTAGTATTATTTACCATTTGCACTAAGCTGATAGAAAAAGAGAAAAAGATGTCTTGTGGCAGCAGGCTGGTGGAAGGTGGGTGTCCACCTCTACACAAATGTTAGATGATTTCCATGAGGGATGAAACTTCCAGCTGCCTTCAGCTGCTTCCTGGGGGTTACTGTCAGTATCCAGATCCTGAAAGGAGATGCTTCAGCAATTAAGTCAGAATAGAATTTTCTCCCCGATCTCCATTCCTGAAAGCTTATTTCACATCACCAAGTCTCACGTGCCAGACCTGTGGAGTTATAAATACTTGCCTGGGATTATTGCTATGTTTTATTATTCACAGACATGTTTGAATTCCACTTAAGCCTGGTTGGAGAGGTAATAAGTTCCACAGTACACTCCATTTGTGAAAAAGAACATTTTTAAGCCCATTTTACGAAGTCTTCTACTTTGAGACTTCAAATATATATTATTTGATGCTTTCATCTATAGCAATTTTGCCTGTATCAGCTTGTTGCGTCTTACTGGACCAAAAGAATAAAAAGAAAGTCAGATTCTATGGGGGCTGCTAATCACCAATGGAAATCATAGAATCACAGAAAGACTTGGGCTGAAAGGGATCTTACAAATCAACTAGTTTCAGCCCCCTGCCATAGTCAGGGATGTCACTCACTAGATCAGGTTGCTCGAAGTCTCATCCATCCTGACCATGAGCACTGCCAGGCTTGGGGTACCACAACTTCTCTGAAATGGCTCTACAAGCATTTGTTTTTTGTTCAATGAAAACTTCCGAGGCAAAAATAAACCTCAACATTTGTCTCTGAGTCATGGACCAGTTCTCATTAACTGAGAGTTTCAATGGAAAATTTTCAGCCAGCCTTAATCACACCTATCAGCAGGTCTGTAAGGATCTCCCTGAGAGTTTGTACCAGACTATCATTTTAATACCAGGAAACTGGCTGAAATTCTAACTAAAAATAGAACAATAAAATGGTCAAGTACAAATGCCATAAGGACTAAGCAGAAAAGGTATTGCAAACAAAATCAAGGCTTAACAATCTATCTAAAATTCCATCAGCACATTAATAAAATCAGGGCTGAAACAGAACTAGGTGATGTCATTTCGTTGGAGGTCCAGAAACAATTCGAGAAAAACCTTCATTATTTTGAAATTAAAATAACAGCAATAGAAATTTTAATAGAATCATAGAACCATTAAGGTTGGGAAAGACCTCCAAGATCATGGATTCCAGCCTCTGACTGACACCATCATGCCAACAAAACCATAGCACTAAGTGCCACATCCAGTTGTTTCTTGAACCCTTCCAGGGACGGTGACTCCACCACCTCCCTGGACAGCTTGTTTCAATGCTTAACAAACGTGAAAAAATTGTTCCTGATTTCCAGCCTGAGCCTGTCCTGGTGCAGCTTGAGGCCATTCCTCTTGTCCTGTTGCTGGTTGCCTGGGAGAAGAGGCCAACTCCCACCTGGCTACCCTCCTTTTCAGGTAGTTGCAAGGAGTGAAAAGGCCTCCCTCAGACTCCTTTTTCTCCAGGATAAACACCTCCAGCCCCCTCAGCCTCTCCTCACATTACTCGCTCTGTTCATCCTTCCCCAGCTCTGTTGCCCTTCTCTGGGCACACTCCAGCCCCTCAATCTCTTTCTTGCAGTGAGGGGCCCAGAACTGGACACAGGACTTGAGTCGCAGCCTCACCAACGCCGAGCACAGGAGGTGATCACTGCCCTGGTCCTGCTGGCCAGGATGCCACTGGCCTTTTTGGCTAGCTGGGCACACAGTGGCCCCTGTTCAGCCAGGGCTGAGCGGCACCCCCAGGTCCTGTTCCACCAGGCATCTTTCCAGCCTCTCCTTCAGCAGCCCAGAGCAATGCGTGAGGTTGTTGTGACCAAAGTGCAGCAAGAGGAGTAGTAAGAAGTTGAACACTCTTGTGCAATAGAAAAAAAAAGTCAAAGGTGGGTAAAAATGTATTGCAGCAGTGATATGCTCCTGGACGAATAAATGGTACCCGAGCAGTATTTTACATCCTACAGATTTCGTAGGTCAAAGTTCTAGAGACACAGATATAGGGATACAAATGCAGCCTGACCACCCTACAGCCACTGCATCTTGCCTCATTCCTCCCCATTTCCCTTGGCAGCATTTTCCTTGTACCACAAACTGCAGGTGTTAAAAGAGAAAGGAAATGGAAGGCATGGTGGCCAAAAGCAGATTTATTCTTTAACGAAAGGATTAAGAGGCAAAATGGAAAATTTGCCTTCCTCTGAAACCTGGCACAAAAACTGTGTATTAAAGATTAAGAGTTTATGTTTCTTCAGCAGCATTCCCACAAGATATCAGGCCCTGCAATGCCAAGGTTGCCATGGATATCACTATTGATTAGTAAATAGTGTTATTAAGTCCCATGTAAATAGTTAATAACTGACAGTTCTGAAAGAGATGTGGAAGTTTTAGGTAATAGGCTTTTCTTTTTCTTAATTAAATAGGGTCTAGTTGAACATTTGAACTTCAGCTTAAATTTTTTCCCCTGCTTCATTTCTTTGTATTTTGTTAAGCAAGTATATCCCAATAGCGGGTGTGCACAAGAAAAGAAGAAGCCTCAAATAAAACATAATTTAAAACTGAGACTCATCCAGAGTCCAGGCTCATGTGGTCAAAAGTCAAATAAAGAAAGAAAGGGATAACTGATAAACAATAAGAGAAATGCTGGATTACTTCAAAAAAACCTTCTAAAGATAGCAAATCCAGGTCTCCAAGAATAAATTTGTCCAACTGGCAAGAACAGATTTGTCTCACAACAGCAGCGACAAAGTTTCACTGCTCAACATCATCATGTAAAAACCCTGAAAATGTTCTTTAGACATGAATTGAGCAACACACTCCTGTGAAATGATGGAGAATTGGGTTTGTCGTCTCATGAAGAGAAGCTGGATATAAAACTTGTCTAATGCCACGGCAACTCTGTAGGAGAAGTCAAGCCAGAGTCAAGGCTCTTCCCCCTTCACAAGAAGTGACCTTTGTAGCTTACAAGATGAAACCAGCAGTGGGCTCTGAAGTCTTGAGCACATCAGGTGATTGGAGTGAGCTGGGCATGACCTGGCACAGTCCATGCTCTATTGAAGGGACCTTCCCTAGGTTCTACATTCAAACAAATGTGATGGGGCTATTGAATACAGTGACTGCATGCGATTGCAGACGTTCTGACTGATTTTTCTGCAATATTCGTCTATTTTTTCCATAAAAATTATTGCAAGTGAGATGGTGGTGGCATGAAAGTTATGCAATGGTTATCAACACTCAGACTCAAATATGCACAGTCATACATGCAAAAAACGTGCATGTACCCTGGCTTACACCAGAGGTGTCAGCCACAGACAGCCAGGAGCAGAAACAAAACCGTGTGATTTATGTGACCACCCACAAGCACCATGAACAAATAAAGAACAATCAAAGCTCAAAATCATCAATGCAAAGACTTGGTCCTAACCAGCTAATAGGTCAAATTCCTGCTTCTGCGAATAGCAAACTTTTAAAGGTAATTCACATCTTAGTGAAAGACAGAATGTCTCGTCTATGTGAGATATATCTGTATGGTTACAGCAGCAGCAATAGCAGCATAACAGCAATTCACATCAACTGATAATAGGGTCTAAACCTGTAAAAAAGAAAGTTGAAAATAGAAAAATAATTAAATGGATAAATTGCATACTGCTAATTGTTTGCTTAGCTCTGTTTAGGAACAAAATGCTAATGAAAAAACCCCAAATTATCGTCAGTCAGTTCTGGGTTGCCCAAGGTAACAAACATTCTGCTCACCTTATAAGCATATAAGGCAAAGATAAACACAGACCAAATCAATCCAAATGAAAAGATTCTAGTAATACCAAAAGAAGAGGCTGGCAATGAAAATTCTCAGATAAAGATGTTGCATTACCTGTCTTCAATAGACCATCTTATCTCTACCTACAATCCTAACAGAAACAAGATCCTGTTGGTTTTATCTTACTGTAGCTAGACAAGATAAGCCTTTGGCTGGTGATTTAAGACTGGCCTTCACTAATTGTTGATGACAGCTGTCTCAGTACCTCATCTTTTCGCATTCTGGAAGAGATACGGCAGAAAACTGGGTTTCAGGGAAGGAGAACCAAGCTGCAAAGCAGATCTTTTTTGAAGACTCTGAGTGTACAGCACATATTGTAAAAGTTCCCAACCCCTGCCAAGGCTGCTGGTGCTATGGTGACATAAATACAGACAGCTGCCTAGAATTTTTTACATTATTGGCATATCAGACATACAATTATTTTGGTTATAAAAAGAAATCAACAAGATTTTGGTTTCCAGAAGCTGCAAATAGAAACATTCTTCACTGCGCAGGAAAAAATCAAGGTCTTTGGACAAATAAAAGCCACGAACATTTTCTAGAGGCATTTGTACATTTGCCATTAAAGTCTTTCTTCAAACTGAATTGCCTTTGAAAAAATGTCAAGGGAATATTTTTTACTCTATCCTGTATGCAGAAGAATCATATATTAAAGAACTGACTCTTTGAATAGGGCCTGAATATGTTCCTATCAAACAGGATTTTTTTAATATAGCTTTGGAAGAATTCTTCAAGTGATAAAACTCTGAAAAATGTGGATACAGTTCTAAAAGATGTGGCTACAGTTAGTAACTGTGTGGCTCACTGGTACTGCTCAGCTCTTGCAGATAGGTCACAGGACTGTGAAAACCTAGCAAATGCAGCAGCGTAAATGCAAATTGGGCTCTTGGCCAGGGCCAGATCAGAGCTCCTTGCAAAAGCAGGAAAAACTGAGCTCTGCTGCCCTAGGGAAGGGGTGGTAAGCAGGAGAATGCACTATTCCCTCTGTAAGAAGAACAAAGAGGTGCCAGCAAAGGCAGGTGTGGAGTAGAGGTGTCCTGGAGAGTTAGGATCTGGCTTGTGCTGCAAACAGGAATGGTACAGCTGGGGATCCATCACAGGGATGACAACTTTGGCCCTGATCTATCTGCTGTTCTGTGCCCAATCTTCAGCCTTCTTCATCAGGGCTCCTCTATAGTAGGTGGAAAGTCCATGGCTTTTGATGCTTCCCTCTCCTGTACCAACAGCTGACAACACCTCTGGGGTTTAGAAATATTTGGGAAAAGCATGGCAAAATATATTAATCTTTTGCTGACTGCCAGCTGCAGTAGCATGAAGTATTGCTGCTTGACAAAACTACTTGACAAAAAAATAAATGTCACACAGTTATCTTTACTGTTCAGTTAGATTATCTTAAACAAGCGTGAAAGGCTAGAACAATTTTAGGATGAATCAAACAACTTTATCCCCAAAAGCTCAATAAACACAACACCAGAAGCTTCCCACTTGATTTATTTGCTAGAGGATGCCATCATGGTGCATTTGCTGCGGTTGAACTCCACTGTGCTGGGCATTTCAGCTTTACCTTGCAGGAGAACAAAGTTAAACAGGAGGTTTTGATGGAATGACAATTTTAAGTCTTGAAAATTAATTTAATCCAGGTCTCCAGCCTTGTTAGTTCATTTGTGCTGTCATGACCTCCAGCAGCCATGGCACTGTGCTCAGAGCCACCATGGCCAATTGAAAGGGTTCAGCTCATTAAGAATTCTCACTTCTTGTCTGAACTCCTTCAAGAGCATGTCATTTCACTTTAATGAATTCATTGCACATGATATTATGGTGATTTTATGAATATGGATTTACCTTCTAATTATTGTAGCAGTTAGAGAAAGGGAGACAGGAGAGGCAGAGACTTTTAAGGGCGCTACTATGCAGTTCTACAACTTCTGCAAAGGCCAACTCATGCTTTTCTCTCAGGTATTTCACAGTGGTTTGTTTACTCACAGCTGATGCTTTTTCAGTGCAAGCATTCCCCAACTCAAATAGTTTTCAAGAGACGGTTTATTGATGATCACATTATGAAGGAGATAAAAGGACAACAGAAGGGTCGTTGACTTCTACATGAGATACTCAAAGAAAGATGGAAAGAAGGTGGGAGTGAATGCAAAACATGGGACACATTTGGGACTTCAGCAATGGATGTCTAGTGTAAGATCCATGTTAACTTCTCTCCATTGACTAGGTAATGGTCTGGTAGTTCTGCAACTAAAATTATCTGAATGGCTCATTGAACCCAAACCTTCACTGGCCTGCCGGCTGTGGTGGTTCAGCCGGGCTCTCAGAGGACTTGAATTTGGCTCTTGATTTTTCTGAGTAGCGAAGGGAATAATGCAGAAGTACACATGGTGCTGGCACTTGGAGACAGGAAGGATAACCTCTGCTTTTGTATTCGGACACAAATTATGTTAGGAAGCTCTCAGTGTGGCCAGAAGGTTTGAAGTCCCTGTGGGCTCTCAAGGAAGAGCTGGCCACCTGCTGCTTCCCACTGTTCTATGTGCAAGTAAGGAAACAGCAGAACAGCCTAGCTTTTAACAAATAAACAAGCAACCAACAGAAGCTTGGGCTATTAAATAAATTGATGCCATTACACTAAACCATAAGGCTCCTTTTTCTCAGAGCACCAGCATTATAGAGCCTCCTTATATTTGCACTAGACAAATACTTAAAATATCTCAGCAATTATTTCATGTTGGCACAATAATAGCTTAACAAGAATGGATCTTCTTATACATGAGAATACAGTGAATGATTGTCTTACTAAGAAAAGCCTAACCCTTAAGAGGGTTCGTGTTCTTCTCCTAATGACTCACTTTAGGAGAGGTAGATAGGCAGGAAGGATGATTCATCGCGGGACACCTACTGTACACTATTCTGGAATACATTTTTCTTCATCTCTCTCCCACTCTACCTATCAGAAAAGGATAAACAAAACCATAAGGGCTTGGGGATTGAAGGAGAAGGGGGAAATCGGCTAAAAGTCAATGCTGCCAATGGGGTGTCTTTACAAATGAGTAAAAGAGTGGTGACGGCAGCACAGTAATGTATTGGCCTCACAGGTCAGATTGACCTTAGCAGATATAATCAGTAAATCTGTAAGCCTCAAGATGCAATCCTGAGTCAAAAGTTCAGCTACTTGCTCAGGCTTTGCCTCCAAGCTTTTGCAAACTGCAACTTCTATTCCATGCCCTGTTTCCTCTAAAAGCCGAGGAGTGAAATTTCAGGGAAACAACAGATAGCAATTCAGTCACAGGCTTGATGTAGCAAAAGGAAAATTACACTGTTACAGTGTCATGATTTTCTGAAACTCACCTTCAAAAAGAGGTCAAGAGAACCAACTCAATAATATACTTCGGTGTCACAGAAAATTTGCTAGAGGTTCAGCCATGCATTAAGTGCCATTCAGCCACTAGCAAGCCTGGTACAGTCCACTGACTATTATCCGCTCTTGATCATAGAAAAAACATTTTGTTCCAACACCTCAGGCATGGGAAGGGATGCTATTTACTAGATTAGGTTGCTCAGGGCCTCATCCAACCTGGCCTTGAACACTTACAGATGTTTCTGCTGGGAGCGAGTGATACAGCCAGGAGGATCCAAGGAGTACCAAAAAGGTGTGGTGGTGATGGTGTGGTGCGGTCAGCAGGGCAGAGAGACACGATGTCACCCAGAGGGACCTGCACAGGCTGAAGGAGTGGGCCCATGCAAACTTCACGAAATTCAACAGAGAAAAATCCAAAGTCCTGCACCTTGGTGAGGGCAATCTCAAGCACAAGCACAGGCTCAGTGGAGAATGGATTGAGAGCAAACCTCAGGTGAAGGTCTTTGGGAATGTTGGTGGATGAGAGGCTGGACATGACCCATCCATGTGCCCTTGCAGCCCAGAAAGCCAAATGTGTCCTGGGCTGCATCCAAAGCCCCGTGGGCAGCAGAGGAGGGAGGGGATTCTGCCCCTCTGCTCTGCTCTGGTGAGACCCCACCTGCAGTGCTGCATCAGCTCTGGGGTCTCAGCACAGGAAGGACATGGAGCAGTTGGAGCGAGTCCAGAGGAGGCTACAGAGATGATCAGAGGGCTGGAGCACCTTTCCTATGAGGACAGGCTGACAGAGACAGAGCTGTTTAGCCTGGAGAAGTGAAGGCTCCCAGGAGACCCTAGAGGACCTTCCGGTAGAGAAATGTGACTGCAAGAGAGAAGGAGAGGGACTTTTTACAAGAGCATGCAGCAACAGGACAAGAAGGAATGGGTTTAAAGGCAAGAAAGCAGGTTTAGGTTGGATATTAGGAAGAAATTCTTGATTGTGAGGGTGGTGAGGTACTGGAACAGGTTGTTCAGAGAAACTGTGGGCACCCCATCCCTGGAATTGTTTGAGATCAGTCTGGAAGGAGCTTTGAGCAATCTAGTCTAGTAGAAGGTGCTCCTGCTCACAGCACAGGGATTTGGAACCACAGGACCTTTAAAGTCCCTTCCAACATGAGCTGTCCTATTATTCATTCAAGCAAGTTGTGTTCCAGTCTGAACAGTCACACAGGAAAATGAATTTTAGAGTATTTTTCACATGCCCAGGCCACAGATGCTCAAGTAATTTTTAACAATGGCTAGAAAAGGAAAAAATCACCTAAGGGCATTAGTAAAGACGGTTGCTGAAACCTGTTCAGGGATTATGCAGCTACAGCTGGCTTAAACATGCACTCAGTAACACTAAGTGGTGTCACATGCGGACTGATAACCCTGATAACCCTGCATAGCAAGTGACTGAATACATCTGCAATTGCAAGTGCTGAAGATGCCAGGATAGGATTCATGGGCTGGAACTTGAGCAGGAAGCTGCATTAATAGAGGGAAAGCATTTGTAAAAATGCCATGGGATCATACATGATCACATTTAGTGGCAATTTAGTTCTCTAGCTCATCAGAAATGCACAAGCTGCAGCAAAACATTCCACTCCATTAAAGCCCAATGCCTGTGCTGAAAGATTTGGCTGTTGAAAAAACACTGCTACAGTCTAGGACACTCCAAATTCACTTTGCCCTCTGAACTCAGGCCCAACACAGATACGTATCCTATGGCAACTAACCTGCAGTGACAGAGAAAGATTAAAGTAAATGGAAGCCAAGGGAGAAAATTATATGTAAAATATAAATATTGCTGTCTGTTAGAAGTTTGCATGCCCTCAGTTAGGTCTAGCGATTTCACTCAGCCAGTCTGGATCCTTGACTCTTGAAGGTGACTTTAAATCAGCAGTTCTTAGGAACAAATTTTCTTTAAAATGTCACTACTATTCCGTTGCTTCTCTTGGAGACCTTGCTGTCCAGGGATGCAATAATAATGATGATAACAACAGAACAACCTCATGTCATTTGAGTAAAAGAGAGCATGTGGAATTTAAATCCTCTCTAGATGGGTAACTAATCAGTCTGGGTTTCTTACAGAACCAAGCCTTGAAGACTGTAGCTGACTTACAAATACAAATATAGCTGAAATTTTTCCACAGAAACAAGTTAGCTATCCCTGGACAACTTCAGAAATCCAGACTCTGCAGTTTGCTTTATGGAATATGTTCTTCCAGTTCTGGTGGTGCCACTGAGGACATGGACCAAATCCCCACGCTCAACACAGACTATTCCTGAATTAAGGATAATAAGATAGAGCATATTTTCACGATTATGTGTCTACAATACCCTGGGGTCATTTTTCAAAGGAGCATTTGGTGGATGAACACAGAAACTCTGTTCAGTAGTGACAGTGAAGAAGATATAAATATTTGCAAGAAACCAAGACATAAATATCTGCAAGAAACCAATCTGTAGCTTCTGAAAGACAACAGATTTACCAGGCAACTCCAGCTGCTCATCCTAGGACCATTCACAGCCAGGCACATGCCTGGCAGGAAAAAGATGGATTTTCTTTTTGTTACTCATCCATGAGAACTATCTACACGAACTCTGTCCAATCACCAATTTCTGAGTTCAGAACTCTCATAAAGGGCAATGTTTTAAGAAAGGTTGCCATAATTCAGGTTTTTAATCTGGATTCAGGATCTAAGTTTATACAGACAGTTTCTATATCAAGAAATTAAACAACACAGGCAGACACTGAAAGTCAATGGTCTGTACTCACAGACCAGAATTTGCCCCCAGTGGGCACCCTGGATGCAGCCTTCCTATTTTGAGGGCTGAATTTTGACAGTGTAGGTGTGCCAGTTGACCTTAATGCCCAAATACAGTTTAATACATGTTTAATTTCTTAGTGGAAATCTATAACTGATTCTGAAAATTTCATCCTGCATCTAACTGTCAAGAGTGGAGACCACAGCATGAGCATCACAGTGAGATTTAGTGCTTGTGAGAGGTCACCAGAGCACAGTGAGCACTGTGCTCTGATTTGGCCAGTTGGGATCCTGAAGGATGTTTTTTAGCACAGCTCTATCAGTTGGGCTAGGGATTTCTAACCTCAATATTACCAAGAGTCTCGGGCTGCTAAAAGCTCGGAGCCTTGGTCTGGTGCTGGACCTACAGATGCCTCAGTCTCAGTGATTGCTTTCATCCATCTCTGAGTGTCCAGGAGTGCGAGGGGCCTCCTTTTTCCTTGTCACTCCATGCAAGAGCCAGGCTTCTGCTGGTCTGGCAGCACACCTGAGAGCTGAGGCAGGCGATGATGACAGCACTGAGCACACACCTGCCTGTCACCAGCCAAGGAAACCCAAATACATCAGCCTCAGTGACAGCTCTGGCTCTCTGCAGCACAGCAGTGAGACTCACTGCTGATTGATAGCCCCCTTGGCAGACTGAGGCCAGATAAGCAAAGCAGGGCAGGTTTTCCAACAACCTTCGCCAAGCCACAGGGCACCTTGCCAGGAAAGATAGGGCAGAGCATAAAGCATGACTGTGTTGAAAGGTGCCCTGGACTCTCATTCAGGTTCTCTGCTCTGGGGACTGGCTTGGCTTAGCAGGATGATTGAGAAGGTTAAAAGTCCTGTCCTGTCCTGCACCAGATGTTCGTGTCCTCCTTGCCCGCTGTGTGACCTGTCCTGTGCCGTGTGTTTCATCTCCATCTGTCCAGAGGCAGGCTTCCCACTGCCAGGAAATGATGCCATCAGGAAGCATTCACTATCTGCACTGCCTGTGGGTGGATTTGATGGATCTGGGCCAGAGACACACGTGGGTTTTGGGCTCCATACCCACAGAAGACTGAAAATAAAAAGAATGAGGCTGTCATGAATGGAGAAGGTTGGAAAAGAGGTTGTGTCATCCTGCTCTCCCCTGAAAGGTGGAAGTGAGATGCTGGCAATTTGTGATCACTTGTGGGAGTAGGTTTGAGCACAAAACTTTGTGACATTTCTGTAAATGTCATTCTACTAAGGTATATTCTCTGCACTTGAGTCAGGCTCTTTCCTTCTGATATCTGAAGTGTTAATTATTAATCATTGAAACACAATTACTGGAACTCTGCTCCCGGAGGAGATAGAGGTTTGGCTTACAGTGGTATCCTCCAATAACATTACACTAATTATTTTTTTTAACAACAATCACGTTTTACTAAAGACACAGGCATGGCTGCACGTGTGAGTACATGTGCATGTCATTAGTGAGGTTTGATTAACTACGGGTCCACAGTCTATGTATAAACTTCTCATGGTATCAGAATAAACAGTCCTTTTCAATGGCTGGCTCCACACTATCTTTGTTTGTTCTGCATCTGCCATAGGATAGCAGGCTCTTAACACTGATCAGACCTACTGGTCTCTCCTGTAGAAAATAACTTGTGAACTGCAATGTATTGTCCCAACCTAGCTTCCTTCTGCTCTGTCTGCAGTGTCCTGTTAGTAGCGGGCCCCCTTTTTTAAAGGAAGAGCCCACTAATTCTGTTCCACAAAAGCAAATTGTCTTCAGCATTATTTTGTTCTTGCTTAACACTGGCTTTCTTGCTAAAGACTGAATTCACCCACAACCCAAAGATGCTTGCAGTGACACCAGGCATGTTCGGAAACAAGGTAGCTTTCAAGTACAATATGGTATTTTTGGGTTCTAGTGTTGGAATAACAAAGCAAAATATTCACACAAGCTCCTGCCTGCAGTGTCCCTCACATGTTAGTTCTCCACCAGGATCATAGTCATCTCAGCAGCACATAACTGAGTTCATATCACTCTGTCTGCCTTGACTGCCCACCGTGAAAATCTCATATTTGACCACAGGTCTTCCATCATTTCAACAAGATAACTCTGTTCAGCTGTTGACAGCTCTTGATATTTCTTCCATGCCCACTGGGAATAACATCTAGCTTTTATTTCCCAGTCCCAGAAATAAGATTAATCTTCCTGTCCTAAAAGATCAAGGCACTGAAATCAGTTAGGAAGTGTTCATGCTTTTCATAAAAATGAATTTCCCATAATTCCCACAATCATATTTAAGTTTGGGGTGATCTTGTCTTCCTGGAAGTCCGTCCCTCAGGATGGCAGTGAAGTCTGTTTCAGGCTGCCAGCTCATATGCGCCACAGCGCTAAAGGTGATATCCTCAGGTGAGCTGACAGTCCCACACGAGGCAGGATTTTCATACACTGCCTGTCCTTTGATGACTCTCAAACTGCTTCACAGAAAGAAATGACAGAATGAGATTATGACTCTCTTTGGAGAGAAAAGCAGAGCAACATACAGAATGCACCTGGCCACCATCAAAGGAATTTATTCCAGGTTGTGACCTACACATGGCTGCAGATTAAACAGGCAAGGCAGGAGCATTTTCTTGCTCCACTCCCTTCCTGACTACCCTAGCAGAGTCAACACAGCGCACAAAAATAAACTGAGGTGGGTGTGGGGTTAATTCAACTTCCCATTAGTCGCAGTCATTTGTGAGCTGCTGAACAGCCCATCCATGTGTCCTTGTCATGACTGCCAGGGCTCAAGGAGACAAGCACACGCTCACTCCTGTTGTTCCAGTTTAATCTGCTGCCACATATGTGCCAACACTGCCATTTAGTGTGCTGGGCCTGTTGCAACAGCTCGGACATAAAAGACAGCACTAATTGCAAACAATGATCCTACACAGAGAGGCAGACCCACACCACTACCTGTTGGGAGCTCCTACCAGCACATGATGCTGGAAAGTGGCAGAGGGCGGCTACATGTTACAGAAAGTAATAGTGAAAGGTGATGGTGGCAAGAGGTCCTGGAAATATGAAGATCTGAAATCTTAATGAGTTCCTGTGATGAAAAACAAACAAACCAAACCAACCAAACAAACAAAAAAAATTCAAAAACAAACAAAAGAAACCCCTAAAACAAAACAAAACAAACAAAATTTTAAACAAGTTTTGTTTGAAGATAGAGAACTATTATCCAAACTTTTAAAATCTCACTGGGATTAACCTTGTGATTGAATTCCCGGTCTTAATGAAGCTCAGTAACCAGATGAAAGAGTAGTCGTTAGTCATCTTAACCCTTTCTGTGGAAAGTCAGGATAATCTTAGCAAGTATTTTAAGCACACCCTTGATCTGTTGGTATCCCTGAAGCTACTCACATGCTTTGATCTATGGCCTTGATCTGCAGAGACAGCTGGGACTTGCCCTGCTCAATACAGAAAAAACCTCAACTAGTTCAGCTACTTCCCTGCCCAGCTAGCCTTGCAAATGCTTATCCTTCAGTGCAGCAGCTGGGGGTTTTATCTGTAGCATTGCTCCGAGCTTTGTCAGGGGTCTACCTCTCCACCTATCCTCATTTTCAGAAGAGATTTACACCCTTTTGAGATGACACCCAGCAGGCCACACAGGCAACCTGAAAACTGCAGTTCTGTGCAGAGGTATCAGCAAGCTCTGAACAAATCTGCTGTGGTACTGAGGGCTGCCTGTCACAGCCACGGGGAGCTGCTGGGGGATGCTCTGTCCTGCCTCCACAGCACATGATGGTGCCTCCTCCAGGCCAGGTCTGATGCCACTGGTGGTGCTCTGCTGACCCTTGCAGATGTGCTGCCCTTCACCCACCCCAGGCTGTCCCTGCAAGCTGCCTTGCCCTTCTCTTGTGTCTGTATTTAACCAACTTGTGAATCCACCCCCAGCCTCTCCTGCTGGGAAATGTGCTGCCACTCCACTGGGCAGACGACACAGGATGTCCCCAACGATGCAAACCCCAGCCAGCACTGAGCTGGTCCCTGGGCATTGCCATCATCTGAACAAGTAGGTCAGACAGCCCTTGGAGAGACGGGGACCACATCGTGTTTGGCACTATCCAAAGCTCAGAGCCCATCCAAACAATTTGAGAGGCTTGGTTAGGGTCCAGCATGGTGCCTGATGAAATTGGTGCTGGATGCAACAGCAGAGAAAGAGAGACAAGAGACACGAGGAGAAAGTGAGAGAACATGCATTTCCATAGGTCAGCTCTCCTCGGGCTCATTGTAAGAGATATAAAAATAAATGTCAGATGGTCCTTTCTTGGCTAATCAGGCTTGGCTTTGCTGTAGTGATATCTCCTTCGAATAGCACTTTTCCCATCCTAAAGTCAAGGAAAAAAGCCAGAGACCATCTGACTCCTGAGCAAGCAATACTGAAAGCAATTCAAGCTTATTTCTGTGGACATGCTGCTGCTATTATTTTAGCACAGCTGTGCTAAAATAAATCCCTAAGTAATTAAAACATCTCCTCAAAGCTGCCACTCTCTTATGCCTTCTGATCCATGTCAATGTTGATCTGTTCAGCTGTGTAGGAATATTAAGAGTCCCTGATATAGCTAAGTCTCTTCAGCTCTTATCCAAATGGTCTCTTCAACATCAGCATCGGCTGAAGAGGACAAATTCTTCTTTTAATGCAATTTCACATTAACTGCGTTTTGAATGCAGTTTTGGTCTATTTACACCAGTCTGATAGGTATCGGCATGAAACAGCAGCAAAGCATTTCAAGAGGACATGAAGAAGTTTTTTAATATATCAAGGGAGCAGAGGTAACAGATTAAGAAAACCATTAATAATTTGATTGAATATGGAATTGTCAGTCACTCAAAGCAGCTGAGACCTCTGGAACTTAAAAGAGAAACGCAATTTAACAAGAAAAAACTAAGTAAAGAAGTGCAGTAAGCGAGGAAATGAAGAGCCCTGTGTAAAAGCTACAGAAGATCATTGAAGGTCAACTAAGAAGGTTTTGGACCATTTGCATTTTGTGGGGCATTCACTACTCTGCAGACAGACAGGCTGCTCTGCTCTGGCTGTTCTGCTGTGACAATACTGGGGCCAAGGGAGACCTCAAACAGGTAGCTTTGGGGAGACATGGGTTAGGAACATGTGAAAGAGAGAAAAGTAAACACAAACACAGAATCTTGTTAGAAGAAGCATCCAAAAAGCATCAGGGCAGACAAGAAGGACAAACAGAAGCAATGCAGGTTGATGAGCAGTGTGAGAGAGCTTTGAGGAGGCAAGTGGCAGCAATGAGAGCTCCCTCTGCAGCTCCCCTGTGCTTGAACTAGGTTCTCAGGGGACACCAGAGCCATACCCACCCCACAGAGCCATCGTTAGAGACCCCCCTATACACAGCACCATGGCTGGGCCTGGGTACAGGAGAGAAATTGGAGAAAAAGATCAGCAATGGACTGAGGAACTCCTGCAGAGCACTGCACACAAAAGCAAGATAATGTCTGACAAGTCATACCAGGAAAATGTAAAACTGCAAGTTTATGTAGGATATATACAGGCAGGACAGAAAGAGAATTATTAGAGTAATCATGAGGTAAAAACATGATTCTTGTTTTCCTATTAAAAAAACCCAGGGCACTCATCACTTTGCACTCATGTCTGGGCTTACAGGTAACACGGGGGCACTCTGAAACAAGTCTGCACAAGGAGGAGAGCTGGGCATGGGCGCTCCCCTACCACTTTCCTATCACCACACTCCATGATTTCTCACACATGGATGTGGAGCCGGGTCTTGCTGAGCCCTCTGTGGCTGTCTGGAGGTGCAAAGCACAACAGTGGTGCTCACACGCAGATTTGCAGCAGCAGTGCCTCATGACTACACTCTGTTCACAAAGCCACGAGCTTGTCTTGGTAGGTTTCTTTCAGATGTCTCAGATCCATCACTCTCTTGCATTATTAATTGCAGCCTCCACAACCACATTAAGCCTCATTTTCAGTTCCTTTCAGTAGCTTATTCTTAGTGCCTGTCCTTGGAGATGAGTCCCTGGCCTGTTAACCCTCTCATTGCTTCTGAAATACAGCAGGTGCCCTAGAGGCTATGGAACTTCCTTTTGGCACATGGGGTTTCCCACCATGGAAAAGTGTGGGATGTGCATCTGTAAGTCCTTGATATCCAGGAGATAGCCCAAAGAGTGAACGAGCAGTGACCGCTCCTCTGAGACACCAAGGTCTCAGTTACCTGCTGGATTTCCTCACGCAGGTCCATGCCTGTGCTCTGTGGCCACCCAGCAGGATGCTGGGGGCTGCAGGATCAGACCATCTGCTCACTCAGGAGAGCTCTTTTGCACAGCACTGAGAGCAGAGACACTGAGACACTGAGAGCTGAGACACTCACGCCACTCATGCTCCAAATTAGAGGCTTGGTGTCAGTCCTGGATTATTCCTGTTTTAGTCCCAGGTGCCCTCACTAACACTGGTCCTGGGCTGTTCTTGTTCTTCTTTTCCCTCTGGATCCACCATCCTTCTCCTGTACAGCAGAGAGGTTTAGACATGACAAAGACCATACATATGAAAATATACGTCCCTCAGAAGAAAAAAAAGCACATACAAATATTTATATAAAATTTATATTGACAAAACGATCAAGACCTTTTCTCATCACACAAAACATTGTTCACCATGCCATGGGCAGGCTGCCCTGTTCACAGGATACACAGTGGAGCAGGTGGGGGAAAACAGAGCAAGTGTCTCATGTACAGGGGGAAGCAGGAGGACACCAAGGGATTCTGTGAGGCCAAGGAATGCCCACTTGTGCCCAGGCATCCTGTAGGGAGCACCATGGCTGCAAACTGCTGCAGCTGCAGCCGCCCTTGACACCCTCGACCACAGCACAGTCTGCAGTGTGTCCTTGGCTTCACACTGGATCTGGGAAGAAGGACATGCACCGAGCACCAGTGAACCAGTGCTGGATTTGGGCTATGTGTCTGTCTGGGGGGGAGTGAGAGGGAGACAGAAAAACTCAATTAGCACAAGCTCTAAGCTCGGATGCTTTCAGCTCCAGTGGCCCCTGATTCACTTGGTGGCATCTACCCAGGCAGCAGCTGTCACCTACCTTCCCCTCCAGTGAGTTAGGACAGGTTTGTATGATAAATCCAGAGCAGCAATTTTCCTTGACAGAAAAGGTCTGGAAAACATTTTGTGTCTGGCAGGGAGGGGTACTCTGTTCGAGGTCTTGCTTTCTAGAGCACACATCTGCATTCAGTTTGCTTTCCACACCTCAGCCAGGTGTACACCTTTTCCAAGCCCTTAGCATCCTCCTTACCACCCTCCTTTTTGCTTACCCTTGATTTTCCAGGAAACGCCAGGGAAGCTGCACACGTACTGTCTGCTCCCTTAAGCAAAATGTTTAATAGCTTTCCTATCAAGGAAAACACTTTTCTCTGTCTTGCCTCCTCCTCTATTTTTCCAGCATTTGCATTATCCTTTTTTAATATATTATGATTCACTGTTAGCTTGAGACCACTGGCTTCCTCTCCCTCCCCCTTGCCCAGGAACTCCTTACATAAATCATTGAGATTGCTGAACAAAAAAACTCAAAACCAAACAAAAAATTAACATGTGCAGATTTACTGCTGCTTTTGTTTCCTCAATGCACAGACAAATTAATATTATGGAGATTAGGTCCCTTTGCTCAGCTCTCTTGAGCACTGAGCAATATGACAAGAAAATCCCTGTTCTGTGCAGAAAAAAAAAAAAAAAGACTGGATAAACTCTGCTGTTGTACAATCACAAGATCCTGAAGAAAGAGGATTATTAAAGTAGAACACAATGTGAAATATAATCAATACAAAGACAGACTAAGATGACACTGAATTGCAGAGGGACAGCATCCCTTCTGTCGATGGTGTGTGGTGGCTAAGCCAGTGAAGGGCTGCCGCAAGCCTCATGAGTTTAGAAAAATTATATGTTTTCCTGGAGTCTGAGCTATTCACAATGCCCATTTCACAAGGAGGGAGAGAGAAAGCTGAATGAGTCTGTAAGGGTCATCCTCATTTCAAATCAACTCAAAACAGAGTCTCTGTCAAGCTGACAGGATCTTATTGTTAGGTGGAATCATTGAGAGTTACAAAAAATATTTGTTACCAGAATCTTCCATAAAAAACACACCCAAAGAACAACTGAACTACTCCACAGACAGTAGGGATGCCAAAACACTTTGCTGTTTCTCTGACTTGTGTACAAGAGTGGAAATTTTTAAACTGTTTTTCATGAATCTAAAAAAGTTACAAAGTGAGGGGTCTGTTTGGATATATGCACACCTTCAGCCTCCTCCACGCAACACTTTCTTGTTAATATAAGGGCTTTTGGTGAGTGTTTGAAATTAGGAAGTCCATGAGAACTGGGGACAAATAACACCTTCAATCCAAGACTTTTTTCCTCTCAACTTTTATTTTCTTTTGTGAATAAATCCCACAGGCACTTTTAGAAATGGAAAGTTAAGTTATATAAAAAAAGTCGTACACAAGCTTATAGAAGGCCTTTAAACCATGTTCAATCTTCCGTGCTCTACTGAACCCAAGACTGACAAAGTGTTTAAAGTAAATCCAAGTGAGAGATTAATCAGTGGGCCACTAATGCACATTAAGTTACTCTGAGAGTATTGGAGAAGTTCTGAAGCTTGTGGATGACTTCATCTACCTCTTACACTGCTGAACAGACAGATTCAGAGCCAGGCATTTCAGACAATTTAACTTCTTTGGCCTAAAATGATCATCTAGATTCTTTCTGCAACAGTGGAAAGAAAATCAGACAATATGAAAAACTGCCAGAGACACTTCAGCTAGTATGGGGTGATTTACTCTCAGGTTGTTCTTACTTTTCTTGACACACATTCAGTTTTCAAGGGAGCCGTGACGCAGTGACAAAGGCTGGGACAGACTGCTTTATCCCTGCAGACCTAAGGGAACTAGGGCTGTGTGCTGAATAATAGGACAGGCACTCGGGCAATGCAGACCAGAGCAGGGCTCAGGGCAGAGGAAAGCAGTGGCTCCACGCTGCCCATGAGGAGCTCCGAAGGGTCCCTCCTGGCCCTTGCGCTGTGGTCACCACAGCACAGCTCTCAATTCAATCCTCTTCCTCCTTTAGGGGCAGAGGAATCCAATAATATCCAAGGCCTGCTGCAGCCACCAGCCACTCCCATGTGCTTTGGGCTCAGCTGTTCAGGGCTTGGTTTTCAGGATGTGACGCCGACAGCTGTGGTTGCTCCCAACTCTGCAGCCTGGTCCTAAATGCACATCCATTGCCCGATAGACAGGAGTCAAATGAGAGGGGTCCTACTGGGTTGCACTGGCATGAGAATGAGCTTCACCAACAACCCGTGCAATCGTCCCTTTTGAGGCAAGGCCACCCCTCGGGTTTCCCTCAAGTTGCTACAGAGGAGCTGGGAGGCTTCCCCAAGGAGTGCTTCCCAAGAGCTCTGCTCATCTTGGACTTCCAGGCTTCTGACTCGTCACTTCGTTTGCTTCTCAGAGCATTACAATATCTTCCCAAGTCATCCATCCGCTTGATCCTCAAAGATTTTATCAGAGAATTAGCCCCGAATGGCAATTTCTACCTTGAGAATGCTTTAATACTTTAATCCTTTGAACACCTCCGAAGCCACTCCGCCACAATAATTCTGGGAGATAGATGAGTAGAAATCCTAATTTATTTGCAAAGAAACTGAGCCCAAGAAGTTCAGCTGGGTGCTGTCCCCAGCCTGGGCACTCCAGTATTCCTGGAGCCCCAACCCATGCACATGGCCATCTGAGCAGGCTCACCCTTGTGTTTAGGGGCAGAGACAGGAATTGCCTCCCTTGCTTACCTAAAATTCCACTGATGTGGGCATAAGACACAATCTCTGAAGATTTTTTCCTCATTCTGCTAGCATAAATCCCGCTCCCATTAGGTGTTATCACCAGGACCAGCTAAGTGGTGAGACACCACCCCGGAACGAGGGAACCAAATTCAACCCTGTTGCATTTAACTAAGTGGCAGGTCCACCCACACACACTAAAGTGGAGTTTTGATGAAGGTAAAAATCAAGCCGTGCCTCCCTCCTCCGCCCCCCCATCTCATGCAGTTTAACATGACAGTTTAGCGTATGGAAGTTATTATGGGATGCCTGTGCATCATGGTTGCTGGTCTGGACAACTGTTATTCTTCTCCTACACACACAACACACCCCAGCACACACAGAAAAGCTGCTGGGTGCTTATGTAATCTGATGTGTCAACAAAGTCCCTGCCAACTCTCCTACGTCTGGGAACTTTGAGTGGTTTCAACTTGTCCCAGACAGAGCATTTCAAACATGTGAAAAGTTCCCCTTCAAGCCTACCCAAACGCAGCCAATCCGAAGCCATCCTGATTCTCACCGCGTAAGTGAGAAATCGAGTTCAGTTGTTGTTAAACAAGTGCTTGAGAAGGCGCAGGCTGGCAGCCCTGCCTGCTGCTAGACCCTGTCCTCCCATCGATGTGCAGCACCGCCCGAAGCGGTGTCTGTGTGCCACACGGCATCGTCTGTCAGGTGGGTGTCTGAGCACTGCTTTGGGGACACTGAGGGTTACATGGGCCAGCTGCAGCAGACAGGGCACCCCTGCTGTATCTCCGAGTGACAGCCCTTTGCTACAACAGCCTCATGAAAGTCAAGGGCAGGGCCTATCTATAATTTCTATGCAAAAAGTTGTGGTCAGGTATGGCAAAAGTTTATAAATCTGTATGTAAGTTAGTTTTGTTTTTGTCTTCCCAGTTCTGTGAGGGGTGGGGTCCCTTGTGACTCCTGACTTCTTTTGTCAGGCATGTCCTCATGTCCTCAGGTTTGATGTTGGTCTCATCCTGATCCAGCTCTCAGCCTGGTTACCATGGAGCAGCCAAGAGGATTTGCCACGAGATCCTGCGAAAGCAGGAGGATGTGAGCAAACAGTGGGAGACCTCCTTCTGAGGAGACAATTGTCTTTGTATGTTCGGTGGTGGAATATCCTGACATTTTTTTCAGTAATGCAAAGTTAACTTAGTATTAAAGCTATTTTTTAAAAAAATAGTTTCAAACACACCAAGGCCAAATGTATTGTAGCCCACAGAATTAGCAAAGATTAATTTTAGTGGTATTGTTTGCTTAATTGCTTTGCTGAACTGTGACTTAATGAAATTCCAGACTGAACAGTTTGAAGGCTGTAGGCATCCAGAAAACGAAGTTCCAGTTTGAAAAGAAAGCAACCAGCATTCAGAGCTCTTCCACACTGGGACAAGTTCAAGGCTTTTTGCTTTTTTTTCATTTAATAATTACACCCCTGCAAGACACAGAGGACAGACAACCTCTGACCCCTCAGCTGACAAACAGTTCAGGTGATCAGCCTAAAACATGGAAGGCCGAGATTCAAATCACCAAGGTTAAGGAAAGCAAAGAAACTGGGGACCATGGAAACCTCTAACCACTGGGCTGCATCTTATCTTGAACAAAAAAATCCTGCTCTAGACTCTGCAAGTTTACATCAAGCTTTGCACAGTTCTTTTAAATGGCTGTACTTCAATCAGATGGAAAAATCTCCATTGAACTCTTAAGACACATCCAAACAGCAAAGAAATCTGTTTTGGGCAAAGAGCCCCAGCCATAATGCTCCTCCGTGTGCTGGTCTGAGTCCTTGGAAAGGTGCAGGAGGCTATGGTTAATGCCCTCTCCACCTGCAGCACACCTAAGGAAGCACCTCCTTGCAGAGAGGCCTCTGGGCCCTCCAGCTGTGCCAAAGGGGCTCAGGCAGGTCTGCAATTAACCCTTTCCCACCTGAGGAGGCTTCCTGGCCCCTTCTGTCCTGGGTCTGTGCCTTCCTTGGAGCCTGAGGCAGGTGAATGGCTCAAGTCAAGCAGAGACAAAAGCCAGTTTGACAGAAAAATTATGACTCCTGACTTCAACATTGAAAAAGATCCATGTGCTAGCAAGATAATGAAGCTATTAATGAAGTGAAACACCATGCTGAGGCAGAAACCCATATGTGGATATGATTCATACATTTGAAAGGTCTAGAGAGTAGAATTTCAGTAGGATAAGCACAGCTTCCACACTCATACTAAAGTGACTGGCATCGCTGCCCAAAACGTAAGAAAAAAAATCATGTTTTTGTTGAGTCATTTTTCAGCCCACTGAACACATGCTCCAGCACTCCTGCACAGAGGCAAAAATACACCCTGTGTACACACTGTCTTTATGACCCCTCTCCTCCCTCTCTCCACATCCCGCACCTCAGAATTTGCCACAGAGGTAATGTTTTGAAAACCATTCCACAGAGATAAACCTCAGTGTATGCAGTCTTACACTGGCTTGTGCACCCAATTACTGCTCAAGAATGTGCTAAATTATTTCATGGAAAGAATGAATGCTCCTCTTTCCTGTTTACTTTTCAGTATGTGAATATTTATTTTCTCGTGTCAATAATTACTCTAATGTTTCGGAACACTCCATTTAAAACTGGCTTTCATTCACAGAGAGAGTCATTCACAGAGAGAGCCATTTTTGAATGATAATGAGGCAATCAATGTGTTTAAAGGATCTTATTTTTCAAATGAAAATAAGCACAATTTCACAATTTCTTCTCAAAATACAGGCTAATTTTTCAAGAAGCTTAAAGGAAAAACCAATGCCACTGTAAGCATGAAATGTAATTTTCTAAGCTTTTATTTTCAAGACTAATTAATGATCTGAAGATCTCAAAATGCTTAATTTGACTATTACAAGAAGAAGTTTTAAATTCAGACAGCTTCCAGTGTTTTTACCAATGCAACATATTTATCATTCTCCTTCCACTTTATCTGAGCTGTGTTGGCATTACAAGACCTAGCTGGGGAGTTAAAACTCTTCACATTTTATGCTCAAAATCTTCAAAAACAACCTTGCTAACAGAAGAAAAGTAAGATTTACTTCTGTTAGAAATACTTGGTAGCATGCATGGGCTAAACTTCACAACCCAAGTCTCTCTAAATATGGAATCATGAGCAGATGGAGTCAGGCAGCTGCTTACAGATTAAATGGGCACAGATTTACCCCTCTGTATGGTGACTGATGGGAGCATTCCGAGACTGTTGATGTGAGATGCTGGACAATGGTCCTGGGCCATTAAGAGCAATAACTTCCCCTACATAACCCTTGAGGAAGCATTAATATGAACACAGGTGGCCAGAGCACGTCAGCGTGGGGTTTCTGCTTTAATGTGCCACAGGACCACCTGCAACACACTGCACTTCCCCCTCACCCCCGGCTGAAGGCATTGCTCCTAATGATAGAAGGGAAACTCCCCACGAGCCGAACGGCAATAAGAAATCAAAATATGGCTTGTGACAGCAGATCCTGTTGGACTGTGACCTCATTCACACACACACATGCTCGGTCACAGGACTGGCTCTGGCAGTGCCACAGCAGTCATGAGCAGCAAACACGGAAAAGGCAGAACAAAAGGGTAAAAGTCTAAACAATACCTTCAGGAATAATGCTGTCTGCTTTATTGGCTTCATTTGAAACTCAGACAAGAGAGTAACATGATACTCCTCTACAGGGTTTCCTCCTTGCAGGGAGGGCAAGCAGCAGAAGACCTTGAGAACGGCTTGTGTTGTGGTTGTAGTTCACACCCAGACAGGAATCTGGTCCTATGCCGAAAGCTCCACAGAAGACATTTGATATGTATTTAATGAAAACACAAAGCAAACTCCATGATCAGTGTGGAGTTTTGGCTTAACCATCTCACTGGATGGTCCCAAGTGTTTTAATTTGTTGTGGTAGTTGGACTTGAGCTCTGAGATTACTAAATATTTTGTGCTTTCTTGTCAGCTTATTATAAAGTTTGAAGCCAAGGAGTACTTGAAGTAGTTCTAGTCAATATGTTTGTACTTCCCTCCTACCTATTTGTCAAAATATAAAGGAAGGCTCCTCTCAATTGTAAACGTGCAGTGGAATACATTACTCATCACGTGTAAAAGGTAGATTGTAATGCAAGAGCATTACAGAGGTACTGTTGGAAATACTGAAGTCCCTGCAATAAAATCCATCCCTACAGTAATGCACACCTCTGCACTTGCCAGGCTTCTGTAAACTAGATTAGCTTTGAATGGCAGCAAAGGTTAAAGCACAAATAAACATGTGCCACATCTGTGTTCTCCTCTATCAGAGAGTTTGCACATTTATTCAGGGATAATGCAACTATTTGTGCACTAGAATTAGTTTGCAATAACACCTCTGTGCACTGACAGGTAATCCGTCAAGGGGCTGCTAGGATGATAATATCTTAATTTTAAATTCTTACAGAAATTCTATAGGACAATTACTTGAGGACAATTAGTTGAGAACCTACTAAGGGGACTAAGTCAGCAACTGCTCTTAATGGTAGAAAAACAGGAGTAAGGAATGAAATATTGGGAAAAAGCAGAAAAAGAAGAGAAGCCACCAGCAATGTCCTGCTCATGCCAGCAGTTGCCATGGAGCCTTGATCCTCAGACACCATTTCTGGGCAGTGCTGGTCCACGCCAGTAATCCCAATGTGATCCTGGTCAGAAGTGGATCTCCATCAAAGGCAACCCATAGGCATAAGGGATGGGGTTTGCACTCACATCCTGCTTGTACTCTGGCTTCACTCTGGCAGCAGATGGGCAGAGGACGTCCAATGCAGCACACATTCTCCTTGTGAAAACTGATGTGTGTCAGCGTTTCTGGAATAGCTTTGAGCCAGCGCAGCAAGTTTGCACTGGATCAGCACTTTGCATCACAGGGAGCAGCGTTTCTGAAGCTCTGTGAGGAGCCTTTCAGACAGACTTACTTGTCATGGCTTCTCTCCCAACAGTGCCATTAATACTGCTGCATGGACAGGCTTAAATCACAACAAAATTGCAGGTGTGGACACAAATTACAGCAGTTACTGACAGACAAATAAAGAACATAATCTCATTACCTGAAAGTCCACTCAGCGGAGGCACAGTCAGTATTAAAAACTGTTTGCTCAAAAAGTTCCCATTCGTATTAGATGATTTGGGTGAAATTCAGTTTTCCTGAAGTCAGCAGGAACCTTGCCAAGGCTGCTAGTGAGGCCTTAATATTGCAGTTTGGCTTTGAAAATCTTGTTCCCTTTGTTAATGCTGACATTTTGGCTGCTGAAAAGAGCCACTTTGGCTCTGGGCAGCCAATTTCTTTTCCTTGTGGCTGCTGTTTAGCAAATGCACATCAGCCACTTTCCTGACCGTGACATCTCATTATGAATGGAGAAAAAAATGATGAGCAGTACAAGTAAAGCCACTTCTCCCAAAAGATTATAACTCCAGCCTAATGACAGCTAATTTTTCTCCCCCCAGCCCATCCCTGCTCATGAGCCTTGTGTTAGGGACGCTGTATGCCCCATGTATACCAAACATGGAGCAGCTCTGCTTCTGTAATGAGGTTTCTTTATTCACCATTCATTCAACATGACTTAACAATCGGACAAGGTAAGGAGGTGGGTGAAATATTAAGTTTTTCTTTCTTTGAGGATCTGTCATGTAATATATATGTACCTAACTTCTTATCTCAGTACAACACACTGAAATACTCAAAAATGTATCAATGGAGGTTGGTTTGGTTTCTTTTGACCAAGCATTCACTGTCAGAAATATGACTAAACCCTGGACTTCTTTACTTCAGGTCCAGGCTACCAAAACCGAATCAGCAAATCAGTTTTCTGCATCCTATTAACTCACCAGAGCTCTAGTTTCCCTATTGATTAAACAACATTTACCCAGGAAACATACTCTAGTTTCATTTGTGTGCTTTGTGGTTTAGGTCCTGTTCAAGCAATTTAACTCCATCAGCTGGTTCTCCACAGCTGCTGAGCAAGAAAGCCACGCTCTGGAGGGAAGGGCACTAGCACTGACTGAGTGGAGACTCCCCTGCTGGAGGTTCCTCAGCAAGATCAAAGTGAGGGGACAAAGAGTGCTTCCAACAGCCAGCCATTAGCTGAGGGAAAACAGCTGTATTTCACGGTGATTCCATTATATCTGACTTGCCTTCCAGACAGCTGGCACTTACAGAGCTGATGTTAGAGGCAGCTTCTCTTAGCAAGCAGTACAAACACAGGAGGAGCGGATTCACATTTAGGGTGGCTTTTCCAGCCCAGCTTTATTCTGGTTCTGAGGACTTGATCCCGACTCGATCCTCACCAGAAACAGGAGCTCACTTTCCTTGTTCAGCCCATGTGAAAGGAGTATGGCCTGTACAGTCCAGCGTGACTCTTTGGTGGCAGCCACATCCCTGGAGCTGGGGACAAGCAGGAGTTTCACTCAGAAGTGTTAATTCTGAGTGGACTACAGCGCTGATGTAGATGCATCAATGATCCTTAGCCAATCCAGGGTTTACATTTGCTCAGTGATCTTCATTAAACCAAGGAATCTTTTAGCCTCTCTTCCCCATCTGCAACAGATGATTATAGTGCTTCTTTGAGGATATATTCGCTAGCACTTCCAAAAGGCACTTGAAAACTGTGATGACAAACACTCAAAAGTAGAAGACATTTCAGCCTCACATTTCTGCAGAGGTTAACACACAAATTTACTCAGCTATCTAGTCCTTTAGCCCAGCCAGCCTATGATGAATAACATTAAAGAGGGTAATCTTTTGTATTTTTCTAACATTCATCATAATTTCTGAATCCCCTGAAACATGCCATGCTGGCTGAAGCCGCCAGTCTTCTGAAGCACTTCTGAAGAGCTCAAAAGCATTTTGAAGAGCACGGTGCAGAGACTGAGTTTCAGTCTGTGCATCAGGGCCTCCAATGTTCTCCCATCCCACGTACCACTTGTGATCACTGTTACTGGCTGAGTGCTGGAGGTTTTGTACCCACAACTACTTCTCCAGCTTTCTGTGAGACGGATAATTGCAGTGTGTACTTGAGTACTACTGACAGCAGCTTTGGAATTGAAAGCGTAGTCATTTTGAGTCAACATCTATCAATTCCAGCAGAACAAAGACCATGAGGACTCACACATAAGCTGAAAATGACCTAAGGATTTTGAGAAGCTTTTTAATAATAACTTGTTCCATACTTGCTCTCCATTTCTATCCTTCCTGCTTGTACACTCTCTGCCAGAAAACCAGGTAACTGCTCTCAAAGGGAATGGGAATAGTCCAAAAGTCACAAAAAAGCCACAGAGAAAATCCACACTGACTTCTCAACAGACTACACAGCATGTCATGTGTGGTAGGACAGGAACTAAAGTTGTTGCTTGCTTCAGTTCAGTCTCCCTACTAGCCCAGTTATTTTGTTAGAGACAAGAAAGCAGACACGCACACACTCATCCATACTGAATTTGCTGCAAACTGGACACAGAGCCCTCAGTCCTCCACCTCTGAAGACACACAGGAAGAAAGTCTGCTCACAACATGCAAGCAGTGAGCCTGCCTCCTGTCCGTGCCATCTCACATGCCACGGCCACACTGGGGATGAGGTCAGGCAGTCCAGCGTTTTGCTTTCTCAGGATGCAGGTTTGGAAGGAGTGCTCTATTCCCAGGTAGGAAAGTAGGGAGAAATGATCGCCAGAGCAACTGGAGCTGTTTAAGACATAAAGAGATGATACCTAGGGGTAGAGATCTTGCCAGATTGTCTCTCAGGGCTATTGTCACGCTCCACACTGCACACAGCAGTCAGGATTGTCTTCCCCATGCAAGGAAAGAGGCTGCAGGACACAGGTGGGAAAGGGGAGTAACAAATTACATGTATGCATCCCCGACACGAGATTTATGGAGATCAAGGGTCCCATAGGCACACTAGGTATTTAAGGTCTCAACATAGCCTGTGGATAGCCAGCCCCAGGGGTCAGTATATCCTAAAACAGACCCTCTAGAGCTGCTCAGGCAGATCACTCCCCGTGCTGTGCTGTGAACATCAGCTGGACTCACACTGAGCCAGCAGGACTTAAATGCCCCTGCACACGTAGGCTCCTACTCTGCAGTCAGTTCTAGACCGAAACCCTGCCCAGGTGTCAGGGCGCCTGTACTCAGACTGCAAATGATTTTCCTGGGCTGGTCTCACCCTGTCGTGTATCTGCTGCTGTTGATGGATGAGACTGGCAAAGTTTTCAGGCTCAGGTTCACCAGCTAATGCCTCATCCTTCAGTAAAATGAATATGCAGACAAAAACTTGGCACAGGCAACCAAAGGGTAATAGTCTTTTACATGAATCTGATTTCTGGACTAAAAGCACCTTTTAGCCTTCTGCATTTTATGATAGCAATATATTTTTCTCTGTGTAACTGACACAAGTGGTAGGCTCTTCAAAACTATTATCAGTAAAGTGCCTTTCTCTTAACACATTAAAATCCTTCCATTTCTAATACTTGCCTCTTTTATAATTTAATGGTGCCCAAATCAGCGCTTGCAAACAGAAGTAGAAAAGAAACAGAAGCTGACAGTCACCACAGAGAAGCATTAACAAAGGTGACAGGAGAAATCACCACCATGATCTAGGTAAAGCCCAAAACACAACAGTCACAACACAAAACACAAAAGCAACCATTAATTTGGAGTCCAGCTGCTGCCATCTGCACTTCTGGACCAAGAGCCTAATATCAGCCATTTCCACACATGTTTCCAGGGCATGGAATTGCTCACACCCACAAACAGTAGCCTCAGCAAAAGGAGAGTAAAGCTCCTTAAATCACAGCTGGCTGATACGGGTTTACCGCAGAAATGGTGTTATCTAATGGACTTGCTGACGTCAAACAGGAGCAGCAATATGTACTTACAGGCATGTGTCGCCCTCCTGCAGGCAAGCCCTTGGCGTCAGTGCTTGAGCACGGCAGTGTGGCCAGAGACTGCCCTGGAGGAGATCCAGAAAGGAGGATATGGCCAGTATGGGCTGCAGAACTCAGTGCAACTTTTCATCCCACAATAGATGAACTTACATTAAGATTTGGGTTTCTTGTGAAAAAAATCATGCATTTGTGACAATTGCTCTGGAGCCCACCTTCAGCCCTGGAGGCTAAGAGCACCAGCCATCCTTATTTCTCTTTTCCTCTGCCTTCTGGTTCTTCAGCTCTCATGAGATTGCTGATCATGAGGGGGAAACCATGACATGAGTCAGGCCTAATTCCTAAGAGACAACTCAGACTGTGGTGAGACATGAGCTTTTCAGACCGGAAAGTTGCCACCTGAGCAACTTGAGAGCAAGCAGGCTGCTACTGCAAGCCATGTTTTCCAGGACCTGAGGACCATTCTGTTTAGAAGCCCCTCCAAATACTCTTTGTCCTTGGGAAGCTTTCAATATCCATGTGGCACAACCAGTCGTCACCTAGAAAAATCACAGTTCACTCCTGTGACTCTTTGGTAGCTTCCAGGAGGGCAAGCTTCAGCATCTCATCACAACTGCTGAAGTTTAAAAAAGCTGTTGAGCTGCTTTATCCTTGAACAAATCCAGGAAAAATTATAATAACCATTGATTATAATTCTCGTGTGAGGGTCAATGCACCCATGGCATTGTAACCTCATTTACTGATTCAGTGCATGAATAATTCAACTTTTTCATGCAAAATTTATGAGTTTGAATGCTTCTTGAGCTTTCTAGATACAGTAAGCTTGCTGAGACTTTAACCTAACCTATACTCGTCTGCATTTTTTATTTACCACTTTCACTGCTACACTGGGATTATCTTCAAGCATTGAACTGCCTTGCAAAGTTATCATAGCTGGCAATCTCAAAATAAATCTTTAGAACAATAAGAGATGTTGATACCATTGGTTCCTGAGTATCTGTCCTAGGGGAATTTTTTTTTCAAGAGTAGCATAGTCCATGGGAGGGGTTTTGCAGGAGTAGAATAGTCCAGCATCTTTAAAAAAAAAAAAAAATTAAAATTGGATTTGCAAGTACTCTCATAGCTGAAAGCTGGCAAGTAAAGCTAAACACAAGTGCCTCTCTCACCGGAGATCTAAATAGCAAAATATCAGCAGCGAGTCCTTCTCCCATTCAAGCCAAAGAGCCCATTGCCTTAAGTGAGGGTAAGATTTCACCACACATCTTTTAAACAGCTTTTAAACTGTCAAATGCTGTCTTTCACAGAGCTAGTCAGACTCTCTCTCTCTGTCCCTCTCTCTCTCTCTCTCTCTCTCACTAAATCTACACACGCACAAATAAACACATTTGCTTATGTTCTCCCACAGCACCCTTTTAACTTCTGTTTTCAGTGTAAGAGAGTGGAGTCTTAGCAAATGTCATTATTTCACTGTAGTACCTCCTATCAAAAGATCCATCATGAGGAATTAAATATTTTACTTGATTCTATTCTATTCTATTCAAGGATATGCTCTGTACCATCAAGAGTTTAAACATATACTTGGTAATCTAAATGGCCATTTTGGAAGTATCAAGTTTATCATTTCCCTTGCCTCTCAATTTAAATCTATATTTCTTTCACATATAAGTGGAAAAGAACCCTAGGAACTCTAAGAGGAGTTTTAAACACCTCCTTTCCCCAGCATCCATCTCTACTCTAAACATAATCTGCAACATATGTTTACAACCTAATAGCATCACTGTTCCAGTGGAAAACTCCAGATGTTGATGTGAAGTCCTTTCAGGTTTCACTGCACACATGCTGCTGCTCTCTCGGGTCTGCTCCTCAGCTGACAGCAGAAGGAAGGGGAAGGAGCAGGCACTGCCATCAGTTTCCCCACAAGATGCAGGTTCTGGGTTCTCCAGAGCATGCAGGATCCAATCCGTGTGTTCTACCATTGCTACACAAAAGGTATGAGTGGTCTCAAACTGCTGAGCTCCCTTAGACTTTACACCTGCTCAGGTGTGGTACAAAGCACACAGAACAGAACCCAGACAGACACCAGGAGCCTGCTTAGTCCTTTCAGCTGCTCAGAGGAGATGGGGCTAATCTATAGCAAAAATCAGCCTTATTGACAAAATTCACATTTAGGTTTGGACAAAGGCTGCCTCAAGGTCAGGAAGGTGGCTCTTCAGGCTCTGTGCTCCGGTGTGCTTGCTCACAGAGCAGAAGCCAAATCTTATGGCTTGAAGAAAGCCACACTCAGGATTGAGTAAAGCACTGCTGTTCTGTCAGTCAGACACACACTGTAGTGTCAGGTGCTGTAGGGATGGAGCAGTGAAAAGCTTTACTGGCACAGGGAGAGAAAGGCTAAATTACTGTTGGTGCATCTACTTGTTCTTCGCCTTCCTTCCCAGAAGAGGCTTTCCTGAAATTGTTACATGCCACTGGGCCGTTGCTTCTAGACACTTTCTGAAGAGACTCTGACACTGTATTTCAACACAAAACTGCAGCTGACATCTCAGCCAGCTCTGTTTGCAAGCTCAGCACAATCGTCTGCTTATTTTTGACTGAAAGAGCTGAGTGCTTGGCAACACTTGTAGTGGCAATGTAGAACCTGAACATGCTGGAAAATAATCTCTCTGTTTCTTATAAAACATGCTTTGATATTAGTTTGGTTTCCTTCAGGGTCATAATAACTGGCTGGAAACAAAAGAGATTGCAGGGACATTTCGGTTCAATCTCAGAAATGAGCAATCTCAGAATTGTCAACAAGGAGAGTTTCTGGTGCGGGATCCAATTCCCCTCATCCTCCTCTTACATATTACTGTATCCATGCTCATAATTTGATTTTATACACGTAATCCTGTCCACCCCTCTGACAGGAAACGCAGACAGCCTTCAAATCACACTTGCATTGTGTGCCCACGAGCCCAGGCAAAGTGGGATCAGCCCCAGGTTTTTCATTCGCAGTGCTGCTCCATCTGAGCCTTCACCGGGGTGAAGCAGGGACACTTTTGGCGGCAGAGAGCCTTATTTCACCCCACATGAAAGCAATGTGTGGGTTGGTGTCATTCAGAAATGCACTGGTCAGGCTTGGCCACTGCTTGCCCTTTGCATTGTTGAACTCATTTTTCCACTGAGATGCCAAAGTGATATTATTGAATGCTTGGTACTTAAACATGGGCTGCATAAAAGCCTCCTTTAAGTCTTCCACTGGCAATTAAAGTCTCTAAGAAGGAAACAAGAGGGGGGGAAAAAAGAGAGAAAATATGTAGGTCAAAATATAATTAGTAGTTAAATTTGTCACTGAGCTAATTCTGAGTAGAAGCAAACGAGGTGCCAGACTGCAGGCAGACACGGCCACTTTCTGGAGGCCCACAGCATGTCCCAATCTGCTGCTCCAGACTGTTTTCCATTGAGCACTACAATGAGATGCAAAAAGAGGCACACAGTAAACCAATTGGTATCTGAAAAACTTGTTAAAAGAGTACACAAATTCTTGACATACAATTACTCCTGAAAAAAAAGAAATTCAATAGGATTTTCTACTCCCACTCCTTTAGTCTGAAGAAAAATTCAGCCTACATATGTTAAAACTTTAAAAAAAAATATTTCTACTACTATTTTGTATCAGTTATTCATTAATAATTATATAAATTTGCCTTTAAACTGCTCATTTCAGTTTTAGAAACCAAAACCCATCTTTTTCTGCACAGCACTTTTAAGCACTGTACACCTTTAAAGTAATTTTTTTTTTGTGGGGGAGGTAGAGGGGAAGGTGTCTGAACTGTATTTGAAACTTCATTGCTGAAAGCCAAATCTTTTCAGTAATAATCGAGTTTAACTGCAAATATGTTGATTCCTTCTAGTAACTCTATTGCCTCATAACAGAGCTTAGCACCTCAGGAGCCAGGTCTGGTACAACCACCTGACACCCTAGGCATCAAAAAGTAGTACTGTTAAAAGCAATGCATTTAGAGGGTTAAAAACCAAAGTCCCGGGTACTAAATTTTCTGCCACTGGATTTTTCAGCTTTTCTTTTTTTTTTTTTTAATGTTATATATTTTAGGAAGGAGTAACAGACTCACAGGAGTTGTCCTGCAGAAAGCTTCAGCCTGGTAGTGAGTGGGGTTTGGGGTGCACAGAGTTTCCAGGGCTGGGAAAAGACAAAGGAAACATTTTCTTTTCCTCATCCATGAAAGACATTTAATCTGAAAGCCACTGGTACAAAATGGAAACTTGCAGTTCTCTTCTATTCTGGCTTACTTTTCAGGTGAAACTGTAATTTTCCTGAGTGTCATGAATGCTGCACTGCAAAAAGTTATTAATAAATAATAACTTGAGTATGTATACAAGATCATTATTTAATCTTTCAGTAATCTTTTTCCATGCATAATTTATTAAATGTTTTATTTATTGCTCATATTTATTAAAAATTGATTCTATTTCTTCTACCTAATGTCAATTTCCAGATGCAACAAATAATTAATATTTAATAAATTGAAAGATGCATGGAAAGAAATATAAAAAAATAGATGTGCTCATTCCATATGTCTCCTCTTCTCACAGACATGCCTCTCACTACATGGTAAGCAACCCCCTCCTTTCTTTGCAGTCTGGGGTTGCACTTTAATTTACAATTTGGGGAGTAGTGACAATAAAAAGTATGAAGCTCCAGAGTCAAAACTCACCATCCTCTTGCCCCAGGAAGCTTGTGAGTTTGGGTTCAAATGAAGGACATACTCTGAAACTTAACACTCATTTATAAGCCATCAGACTCTGCTTTCAAGATGTTTGCTGCAACCCCAAAAGTTAGAAACAAGAAATAAATAATAAACTCCGAACAAATAATATGGATGGAAAACTTCCTAAAATGCTGAAGATATGATGCAATACATCATAAGGTGATTTAAAACATTCATTCCAGACACTTCCTAGCATTTGCACATGGAAAAGCATCATTCTTAGATTTGTTTCCAGCATCACTGGGATCTGGGGACACCCAGCAGATCTCCTGGGGCACACTCCCCTGCACATCCATCCAGCCCAAACTCTTCTTTAGCTTCTACCTGTTCCCCAGGCATTAAGCTGGCAGCACATCTGTCCTTGCTCTGCCCCAGCTGGAGCAGCTGGGGCTGGGGGCAGCGTTGTGGCTAGCCCTGTGCCTGGGCTCATCAAGAAGTCCAGTTTACGAGACCAGAAAAGTTGTCATCTGCTCCGAGGTCTCCAGACATGCCTGCAGTACTAAACAAAGCTGGGACACTGAGAAATTGGAAACAATTAAAAGCAAAAATCAAATAGTAATGACTTGGCTGTCTGGAAGGAATTGAGGAATGATTAAAGCAATTAAATCTGGATAACTTGGCTAAGAGATAACTGCAGACAAGAGGACCACTTCCATAAACTTGAAAGGCTTAATCACCATGTGAGGGATGAGGGCACGTGCAGAGTTAGAGCCAGCACACAAACGATGCTGGGAGATGCAGGGGCATGAGCAGGGGAACCTTAAACCTGGCCAAGGCTGGGGAACCAAAACTCTCATAGTAGAGAAAATGGAGGTGTCTGGGCAGGGGGAAATTGGTGAGACAACAGCTCATTGGTAAAGCAGACAGAACAAAATCACAGGTCACATCCCCAAAACGGAGTCATGACCTGCTAGGAGCAAGGCAGGGACAGGGAGAGCCGTAACCAGTGAGCTCTGCTCCTCATGCCAGCAGGTAGCTGGTGTTATTCACTGCACTGCTCTGCTGGAGATTCAGCCCCAAGGGCTTAAATTATGGTTAAATTGACAGTGGCTCTTTCTGAGTCTGATGCTTCCTCTCACCCCTCCCTGCTTTCCACACACCCCACACAGATGTAGAAATTAGGTTGCAGGCGTTGAGAGCTGGGAAATTAAATGTGACTGCTGGATAAAACTCTGCAAGTGACAATCCAATGAGTTCGTTTTAATCCTCTTGAGCTGCTAAACACACTGACTGCCTGGGCTAGTGCACAGCTCTGTCTGACAGAGCCAGGGACAGCCCTTTCTGAGGGACGCCTGCTGCCAGCTTTGATACACGCTTTGTTCTTCTGATCTGTAAACTGACCTAGCTCAAAAGCAGGGTTTATGGCTATTAGAACACATACAAACCCTTTTAGAGTGGTATGGATGCACTCAGCTTGTGGACTAAATAGGTTTTGCATGAGTTTCTGACTGCTTATGGCCATAGCACCTGGGGACCTGCTGCATGGAGCACTGCCATGGTGCTCCTCCACACTGGCTCCCCTCCCAGCCAGGCCAAATCTGTCCCCCTTTCAGCCAAGCTGTTTGCAGGTGTCTGCCTTTTCCCTGGGTTGTTTGGGCTTTTAAAACATATCCAGCACAGCCCTGCTGCTTCCTGCTCCTTAGCTGAGGGAGATGCTGTCCCTTTTTCCAAAGGTGCCAGAAGTACTACTCACAATTTAGCACTTTTCCCAAGACTACAGAATGAAGGTTCTTCATCAATCCTCCCTCAATATTAGAAAAATAATCTGTACATGTGCCCACCAACACTGTAAAAGCCAACAGTGTAAACAAAGACGAGCTTGAATGTGCTCGGCATCCTGCTCCAGGAATTCAGGATATGAGCCAACACAATTCCTACCTCAGGTACCAGTTCTGATCCTGTAAAGTCTTTAGGAAGACTAATTAGGGGCATCATAACTAATTAGGGGCTGAAAGAAACAAGCAAGCCCCATTTATTAGGGTTAAAAATTCCCGCCAATAGTTGATGGTAAAGCCTTGCACTGATGCAGGAGAGGTGAGCTAATCTAGGTGAGCCCCACATCCTGTTCTTTGTCCATCAGTGCTGCTCCTCACAACTTCGTGGCAAATCTTACAGCAACTGGTTTGAAAGGTTCCATTCTAGAGTAATGATATTGTGACTTTGTTGTTGCTTTCTCTATTATGCCCCCATAAAAAAATTTTCAAAACTCTGACTGAAAAATGTCACCAAGTTTAATACAAAGGGTGAGAAGACAAAACAGACAAGACACATTTTTCATCTCATTATTTCTTCCAAACAAACTCTTACTGTTTTGGTAAACAATCTAAATTATCTACCTTCCCAGGTGACTAGAATTTACAGAAGATCAGTTTTATTTTCTAACAATCATGGGAAACATCTCAATTAACCAAGAGTCTAAGGACCTTTTCCCATTGCTCCCTCACTTTTAAGGCTCCCTGCATGTCCCAGGTAAGTAATTTTCTGTCCAAAATAGTAACTCAGTCCACAAAAAATAGTAAATCCAAACTTCACCCTGGCCACCTTCTTTGGAGTCTACCAACTCATTCTTTTTACTCTTTTAATACAAAACCACAGAAAAAAAATTACTTTCTCATGATCTCACCTTACTGTTGCCTGATGTCCATCACCCACAAAAAACCTCCAGCTCTCAGGGCTGAAGTCTCCAGTATTTACTAACACATGGACTCTCAGAGTGGAAATTTTCCTATGGAAAGTATTTTGAAACCAGCTCCCTCACCCAGTATTCCTTGATACAGTGTGCAGGCGTTTCCAGGGCAATATGTGACATCTGCTCCGCTGCAGGTCAAATCCATCCAGATTAAGGCAATAACGCAGAAAGCGGCCAAGTGGGAGATCAATAATGTGTTATAATTTTGTAAGTCTCTGTCTCACTTATCGGTGCAAGCAAAGTATTTGCTTTTTAAGATGGATATTTAGAATTACGCTACATATGTCAGGGTTGGAGTTCCCCCTGGTCCTGGAGGTTTTGCAGCCTGGGGTTGGGTGGTTGGTGGCCTCAGTTAAAGCCTGGGTCAGGGACACTCATCTTCTCTGGAGCTGTCCTTGAGCTGAGGTCCTGTCCTGTCTCTGCCTGAGCTACAGCATAGCTTTGCTGTGACCATGCCAATGGATGCTGATTCCTGCCCCCAGCCTCAGCCCATCCCCGGTCCATGGAGACACTCCATGCCCTGCGCTGGGCCTGCCAGAAAAGGTAGGAGTTGAAACCTGTGACTATTAGTAAAAAAACTTCGACAAAAAAATTATGGGGTGTGGGTGGGGTTTTTTTGGAAGAGGATGGTGGTGTGTAGAATGGAGACACTTCCGCTTAATCATTTAATTTTATCTGAATTCCTACATTCCATAAAGAAATTGTTTTGACAGACTTTTTTTCCAGTTGTCATTATAAACAAGGTCGAGGTGCACTCACAGTAGCATTTTGATTAATATCAAGGGCTTTCTTTGGAAGCAAAACCTCCTGATGATGACCCCTGCTTAACCATGCATTGATTTCTGTCACTGAGTGAGAGTGAATCATGCAAATCAGTCTCTTTCTGGATGAAGCTAAAGCCAAAGGTGGGCTACAACTGCTAGTAGCTCTCTAATCTGTGAGAACAGCCTGAAGCTAGACTGAAGCGTCCTTGAAAAGTCCATAGTGTGAACTTTGGGTCCTCAGCATTGGGTTCATCCAAAATCATTTGGTTAACGGAACCTCGAAATAACTTTTCAAACAATGTATAAACTATCCGGGGATATTGGATTTATATGTCATTTGGATAAGCAAATACTACTTGTAGAGAACTTGCACTATCTGAATACTCAGTTGCATGATACAAAGAGTAAAAATAATTTCTCTGTAGCTACACTAATTTTTGTAATTCATTGATTCTTCCTTTTTCCTGAACATTTTATCTCAGCATGTTGAGGTTGCCTGTATCTTGTTAGATTTGACCCAGTGATAATTCCTTGCATCAAGTATTTCACATTTGTGGTGTATACATGAAGAGCGTCACAAAATGAAAATTTACTGAAATAACAGATGGCACCATAACTGAAGGTCTGTAAAAACTGAATCATTTACTTTGCATCAGAGGAAAAAATTTGTGTCAGAAAACTTGATCTAAATGAGACTGAAAATGATTACACAAATAGAGCAATCTAGACTTTCTTTAAAAATGCAACACAAGGGAGTCAATCTGATGATTAATGCAGGCATTAGAACCTTGAAGCTAATAGCTGTGGGTTCCACAACCACCTAGAGACTGCTTCCCAAATGGTGCATCTAAATGTCGTGTAAAGGTGCACAGGGTGCCTGGGGCAAGGTGTGATGTGAAAGGAAGAAAATGTATTAAAACTTGCCACAAAATTTGGAGAAAACAGTAGCTCCTGCCACCCTCACCATCTTATACAAAGTACAAAACATAAGCGCCCTTCCAACAGGAGCAGGAAGGTACTGGAAAAGTCAGCACTGACTCTGTAGCAGCTGATCACAAAACCTCATCTCGGTGCAGCAAGCAGCACTTCTGGCAGTCAGTCTGTCCTCCCCTGTCCTGTGCAGGTGATCTCTGGGGAGCTGTCCACATGAGGTCATGAAGGAGCAGAGGGTTTGAGCTTTCGCATGATTGTCCAGCACCGCCTCAACAACACGAGCAATTATAAGGTAAAAGCACTCTGACATTTAATACTTGGTACAATCACTGAATTCTAAGCAGACACACAATAAAGATTAAGATAAAAGACAAAGCCAGGAAGCAAGGCATGAAGAGCAGACAGATATTAAAGATAAAAATACAGCATCACTTCCCTCACCTTTCCAGTCAGAGAATCATTTTGTCTCAGAAGTGATTTGATTCTGCATCATATGGTTTGTGGTTTGATATTCTTTTTTTTTTTTGGATAGTCCAATTTCAGCCCTGGAAAAATATAATTGGCCAGCGCTCTGCTTCTGTGCTTGAAACTTCAATTCAATAACCTCTCTCCTATTGTATTCCACAGAGATCCAGAAGTAATGTGTGCTCAGGATATGAGAAGAGTGATTCTCTGGGAGAACTTGAGCTCAATTCCTTTATTTCATTTCAATAAACCGAAGCTGACTCTTAAATTGGCAGGTTTGTCAAAGGTGATTTTTTATCACAATTAAAAGCTGAGACATGCAGTGGTCTTATCAAAAGAAAAAAAATAGATTTTTTTTTTCCCACATTTCTGTGCAAGTATCAGTCAGGAAAGGCTGGGTAGAGGGAATACAACCAAAAAATATTTTCACAAATACTCACAATGATTAGAAAAAATGAATTTGTTCCAGCTGTGTTTGCTTCTCTCAAATAGGCATATAATTCTGTTATGGTCACACACATTCTCACAAAAAGAAAACTTTGGAAACTCATGAGGATTCACAGAAAGCAAAGTTTACACAGAGGAGAAAATCAGCCAGACCAGAGTCAGACTGCACTGGTCACAACCAGCACTGCAAACATATACAACCACTCACGGGAATATCGGAGAGAATTATGGTAGCACCTTGTGCAAGATTTCAAACATGTCCAGCTCTGCCTTGGACAAGCACTGGGTCAAACACAGCAAGTGTCAAGAAATGTCACTTTTTATGATTATTTAATACTGTGTTTGTTTTAATTGAAGGACCCCAGCCTGAGAGGGTTCTAGTTGTTTCATTTACATCTGGCTTTAGTCTTCATATTTATTAAAATCTTACATAGGTTTATATTTATATTTATCCAAATGAGAAACAACCATTTTCTGATCTCCCTAGACACCACTGCCAGGAATGCTGAGTATTTAAAGCAGCTGATGCATGGGGGGAAAAGAGCCAAGAAAGACAACAGCTACAGATGTAAAGAGGAGACAGCAGTGGTGTTGTGCCCATATAGCACATGTGCATGACCCACAGCCCATCCTGCCCTAACACAAATCCTGCCCTAACACAAAGTAATTGGATACTTGCTAAGGCTGCAGCTGTGACAGAGTAAGACAGACACAACAAAGCCTGGCGGTGAATACCCCGAGCAAGGTGTCACAGCAAGTCAGATCAGCTGGCAAGCCAAATGGTTTAAAAGGCTAGTTTTGAGCCAATCCACCAGCCTGCCCTGCTCAGGAGGTGCACAGACCCTCCTGACACCAGTGGCCAAGAGAGAGGACAGGCTCAAGCCTTCGAGCAGTGGCACCAAGCTGGTTTGCCTCGAGCCAGCCGTGCAGCTCTTGTGGCCAGCATGGCTAGCACAGCACACCTTGCAAGGGTTTCATGAGAACGGCTCCCAGTTGCCTGGATAAAAATAAACATGGACAGGTTTATGCAGGTGCTGTGACTCTCAGGACAGCACAGCCTCATGCCAGTGATGCTGGTGCCATGGAAAGCTCATCCATGCAGCCACTGTTGGAAGATGCCTTGGGCACCAAGGAGCAGCGGTGGGAAAGAGCACATGTAGTATTCCGAGGGAATGTAAAAGGGATAACTTCCACCCAGGCAGTTTTCTCTCAATATCATTTTTTGCCAACTGATAGCAGTTGATAACCATGCAACTGGGGGAATCCCTGTGCCATCTGGAGCCTTTCTGAATAGCAGTTTCATAAAACATTACACAACACTTCTACCTTCGTGTGCATATTCCCAGGAGGGGATTGCAGTGGCCTAGGCAATGAATGTTTGAAATCCTCTCAATTAAAACTTGATCAGCTCCACCCTGCATTTCACCACCTTCTGTCAGATGGCTCCACTTGGCAGATCTTGGCATCCCACTCTGAGCAATATTTTGAAGTGTAATTGAGGAACCTTCCCATTCCCCTGCACGAGGAGGTAACATGGATTTCTGTTTCCCTGCATGGGTTAGACACATTGTGAGTCATAACCAGAGCACGTAGCAGCACTACCATACTCTCTGCCCTTCAGAGATGGGGAAGGATGGGGCTGGCACTAGGTACCTTTGTGATACTGCTGAAAGAAAAAGGGTAGGTTGGTAATTAATGGAGCACAGATTAGTTTATGGCCTCCAAGAAAGACATACCCTGGCACATTGCCTGTGAATAGCTTCTGAAAATACAGAACTTTCTTGTTATTATATCTATAAATCTGTTTTATTTTTCCAATGGAATATTTTCAAGAGTTTTGTGAGTAAAATGCATCCATCTCTTCACTGGCTTTCCACAAAGAAGTGCTCCTCCTCCCAAAGGTCTCCAGCCAGCATAACACCACCACAACTCTAGCAGCATCCTTTTATCCTGCCACACTCCTGCTTGCAGCAGAGGACAGCAGGCGCTGAGCTGATTCCAAATTACAAATATACTTGACCTCTCACTGCAACCTCTCAGTGTGCAGGGACATTAATTGGTGTCTCTCCTCTTTCCAGAGTGGATAGAGGCCAAATGTAATGATATAAATATGAATACATCATCTTTGAGATCTCTCCATCAGAAATGAAATTTCTTGATATTTGCTGGGTGGTAGAGACTGACAGATGGAAAGGTGGATGGATGGATGGATGGATGGATGGATGGATGGATGGATGGAAGAAAAGACCAATGAACACTGAAACTGTGTGGTCTCATTGCCTTTGAAGAGCAGATTGATGTGAAATAGCACACATGACCATCACAAAACATTTGGTGGCTGAAGTGGTCAGACTGCTATTCTAGCACCAGAAAGGTCAGAAGTTGGTCAATTTTCTTAGAGATGTTGTCTCATAAATCAAAAAAGAGGAAAAGCATCTTCATCTGTGGTCTGTAACAGTCTTTTTGTGAGCTCTTACAGCCTTGGTAACAGGACAGGATGTCAAACTGATAATGGCAAATCAACCCTCAGCATCTCAGTCAGCCCTGCTTCTTCATCCTGGTAGGATCATATTCATCCTGAATAGAAGCTCTCTGCAGCTGTTCATCCGAGGTGGACATCCCCGTGGGACACCCTGCAGGCCATCCTCTGGAGCCAGAGGCACCCTGGAGGCACTCCATCACTGCTGAAGCACAGCTGGTGTCTTTAACCTCTCCATTGATTTATAACTGCTCCAGGCAATAATGGTCCTGTTAGCTGCATGCTCTTGCTTTCTTTAACAACTCTTCTTTTCATCCTCACAGTCTGTGAGACCTTCTTGTACCTGCATGTCCGCCACAAAGCAGGTTTGCAATCTGCAGAGCAGGAATTGTTTTACCCTATTTTTAATTTTTTTTTACCAGAAACCACAGCACATGGCAAACCATCCTGACTGGGTTGCATCAGACATTAGGGCTTCCTCTGCACCACAATACGGTGAAGGCTGCTCTGAGTGCAGCAGGAAGCTCAGGATTGTGGAGGTTAGTTGGGGAAAAAAGGACCATCTCAGGGCAGGGACCTCTGCATGGCCTGGCAGTTGCTCAGCAAATCTGTCTTGCTCCTCCTTTGAAAGTACATTTCTAAATGTGCTGCCTTGAGGCCAAAGAAATTCCCAGAACAAACATGAATTTTTCAAGAGGGTGGAATGTGTCTACTGCTGTTGTCTAAGACAAAAAGGAGGCAAAAAAGGGTGATTTTCTGACTTTCAAGAAGATATTCTTAGTATAAACTTCCAGCAACACATCCAGACAAAACCACACAAAAATATTACATATATAAACATGTACCTGTTATTACCACCACCACAGTTTTGACAGAAGCCCATCCTGGTAAACCATCTTCATATTCCTCTGCTATCAATCATTAATCTTAACCACTTGAGCTGGAAGTAAAGCACTTTCTCCCCCAAGAGCATACTAACTGACGAAGGGGAGAGAAAAAAGCCAAGCAAAATTTGCTTTGCGTGTTAGTGAAAGCCCTGGTAATGCACTGTTCTTGCTCCCTTTTCATGTTCAGTGCCTGGAATGGCTGCAGAGTCATTACCAGGCTGTTGGGCAGGGCTGGGGAGTGGAAATTTATGTATGGCACCCTTAGGGCTAATTGCATGTGCCACCGTTCAGGTGAATAGAAAACTCATACACTTGCCCTGCACCCAAAGTGACAGCCTTATCCCACATGTCACATAAACATGATTAAGAAAACAATTTTTTTTTCCTCAGTTACTGAGCATTAAATCTTAACTAACATGCTGCTGAACTGAGAAATGCTCTTTGTTTCCAGCAGTGGATCAGTCCACTCTGATGATGCAGGCTCCTGATTTTGTGTCCTTCAAAGCACCTTCCCTCTCCGCACAGGATGCCCAGCCAGAGCAGCATCAGTGCCCATATTAGCAACCAGGATGGTGCAGAAAATTCAGCCCCCATGGTTTGTGGGAGGCACAGGAGTGAGGTTAGGATGGGACAGAGTGTTCTGAAGCAGCTGCCGACCAGCACAGTCATTCTCTCTCTGTACTCTCTATACGCCCATGTACATACACTCAGAATATTTCCACTCTGATATGAAAGCCTATGAACGGAATCGATGCATTTCATCAGCTGTTCCTAAAGGCTGGAGCCTTAGCAGGCTGTGCACTTCTAATGGAGGTCAAGACATTAGCAATTTTTTGTGATAATACGGAAAAGATAAGTAGTCCTCTGTTACATGGCTTTCTGGAAAAGAAGTCTGATCTCTGCTCCTTCTAGATCCTTCCATTTTGTAATGCTGCACAAGAGGGGATCCAGCCATTTGGAGGTGGATATAACCAAATAAAATAACTGATGCTCTAATCTTATTATTGACATACATTGCTAACATTTCTCTTCTACCAACAGTTCACACGCGTTGAGGGAATGAGTCCAGTCTTTTAGATGATTTACCACTAACCAATTAAAATACCAAACCCAGAAGGATCAAATGCCCTCACATTCTCACATCTGAAAAGAAAGCATTTGAGTAGACAAACTTGCACTTAGCATTTCAGAAAACCTGTTTGGAAAGGAATTCAGGGAACCCTCCAATCTACCCCAATACCCTAAACTCTACCACTGGCAGAAGTTAGAAAAATGCTACATCTGGGGTTGAACTAGACTTCATGCATCAAGAAAATAGTCCAACAATATTTTATCTGGCAATTTCTTTTTTTTCTGGCTGGAAGTTTTCAGCTGCCAGGATAAGGGTAAATTCTCCTCACTCCAAGCAGGTAAATATTTTCTTGCAACAGCGCCATGAAAAACAGGCCCACTGTGAGTCATTTTATCTCAGGCAATTTTTCATAATTGGACTGCATGGAACAGATTCCTCTTGTTATTGGTGTGATATCAGATAATAAAATAAATAATTTGCCACTTTTGTAAGCAGAAGGGAAACAAAACAGATTTATAGCACTGGGATTTGGAAATGCTTGTTACTTGCTTGTTTCCCATTTTGTGTCTTCTCAAGAGGTTAAATAAAAACATCAGTGTCTGTCTGCAAAGAGTTACAGGCGAAACAACAGAGTGTATTAAATTGAGACTTCAGAGGGGAATTTCAATCAGTATATTATCAGGATGTTCTGACAAAGTTTAAAATCTCTAGAGATAAAAACAGTTACTAGAACTCATACAGCTGTTTGATGCTGATCTGTGATTGCTCTTACAGGCAAAAAGCAAAAAACAGGAAAAATGGTTGAAAATTTTAGTGAAAATTAAGGAACATGAAAGAGAGGAAGGAAAGAAGAGAAAGGTGCAAGAAGCAGAGAATAACATAATAAGCACCAGTGATGTAAACCTAAAAGAAAATACCTTAAAGTAAGAAAGCAGGCACATATATTTCATACTGAGTGATGAAACCTGAGAGTGTATTACTGTAAATTCTCCATTTTGTGATGTCCTCTCTAGAACCATGTGTCTCAGTCAAACACAGGTGTGAGTTGGGTTCAGAGCAGGAGTAATGGATTCAACTTGAGTATGTGCTCTAAAAGGATAAAATAGAAATAGAAGTAAATAAGGACAAGCTCAAGCATACAGAGACCCCTTCATCTGCAAAGCCTCAGCAGGTCAGAGTCCCTCAAGGCAAAGGACGAAGTGCTGAGGGAAAGGAAAGCAGAGCTGGCTGTAGGGTAGATACAGGGTCAGGTAAGGCAGTGCCAGATGCCCATTGAGGGACTGCCCCCCAATGCCAAAGCAGGCTGACCCCAAACTCAGGCCTGGGGAGCTCCATCTCGTCCTGGCTAGGAAGCTACTGGGAGCACCTGAGTGGTGCAAGGCACATAGCAGCATTCAGGAAAGGCTCTCTGAAGAAAACAATGATGATCATGAAGAGGCTGAAAGCTGGAAAGCTTTCCGAGCTATGGCATTACCAAGGGAAGCAGCTCACAGGGCTGCTCAAGCCCTGCCCTGGAGATCCAAGGCCTCCCATATTTCCACCTGTTCTCCTGGGTCACCCACACCTAAGCCCAGACCTACCCTGGGGGCTATAGGGAGCTCCTGTCCCCTGCAAGCTCTGCTCCCTCCCTCTCTCCTCTCCTCTGGCCCGTTCTGTGCTAAAAGGAGAGCACAAGGTGGGGTAGAAGATCAGCCCTTATTTTTTGTCCCCTCCTGTAGGATATTATTTCTTTCCATGTGCTATATAGGAAGCATAGGTAGAATCACACGCCTTGCCTGGCCATCAGCAGCTGGATGTTCTGGGTAAATGGTGCAATACCCCCCAAACTGCCATTTGCCTGCTCTGTTTCTCCCAAAAGGTCACTCAAGATGTATCAAAGTCACCAACTCAGTGCATTTGCTTTCTACAAATTCAATTTCGTTGTTTCTCATTGGTCCAGATATTAAATGATAGACTGAAGGTTTCAAAACCACTGAGTGTAACAGTGGGATACTTTGCTTATTCCTCACTCTCACTCCAATTCATCTTTCATGTTACTTGACACTTATTTTTGAGTAGTATATACTGGTATGGAATTAAATGCTAAAACCTTATGAATAAAGGAAATTTCTTCTGTGAATTCCTTGATCACTGTGTAAACCCTGGAAAGAACAATAATACTATATTGAATAGCCCCCAAATTAAACACACTGAAGGGAAAAGAAAGTAAGATATCTCACACAGGAAAAGCAGTTTGGGTTTTAGTATGCGTCCTGAAATGCAAAAATATTGCATTTTAATACAAGGAAGGACTATTACCAAAGAAATCATTACTCAAACAAATCTGGAGTGTTATAAACTACAGGAGGAAATCAGAAAATAAGCAAAAGGAAAAAGATAATCAGCAACTGAAGTTGAATTCTAAAAACACAGGACAGCTTCAGCTTTTTCATTGAGTCTACTACACACAAAACAGAAACATATTTGAAAAAATTTGGCATTCAGAGGCACTAAAATTATTCACTTACTGCCATCACTCACATGACGTTCCATCACATGAGTCACCTCTGCAAGGAAATGGGCACAAAATGTACTGAGAAGCACACTGAGAAGGCACATGTCCAGGATCCAAGGAGAGAGGGGGTTCCTGAGGGGAAACGAGAGCATGACTTTGGCTGATACCAGCTGTGATCGCGGCTTTAGCTTGGCTCATGGGATGGGCCACAGCGAGGAGGTGGAAGTGCTGTGGGCACCTCCCTGGGGAGATCCACTCCAGGTGGGAAGGAGACATGGGAATATTTTCCCAGCTGCTCTGTGTCCATTTTCTATCACCTTTTGGATAAATGCACCCAATAAACCAAATTGCTGCAGCAACTGAACTCTTACCATGTAGTGGTAAACTCTTAGTGATAAGCAATAAAGCAATCTTGCAATAAAACAAGGGAATTTTCCAGGGCTGCTCTGCCCTTGCTGGTGCCCACTAAACCATGGCAGAGAAGGGCAGTCGTGTATCTCATTTAAGTGCATTTTAGATCCCCCCAAAGCCATAACTGTCTGCTGAGGATGTTTGGAGAGGGCACACCAAGCCTTCAGCATCAAAGCAGAGGCAGACTGACCCTCTGGACATTGGCACCTGGAGACCAGGCAAGGCAGCTCACATCACTGCCATGGTTTCTTCAAGGATGTGTTCCGCATTCTGGCTGTCCAGGTGGGCACAAATCCTCCTTCTGCTCAGGTAGATCTAAATCTGTGCTGTTTTTTCCTCCTGGAGTCCCCAACCCTCTGGCCATGCCCTCCACTGCACATGAGGACCCTCTAGCCTCACTCATTGACAAGACGGGAATGTGAAACTTCTCCATCTGCAGCTCCTGATTCTGGACCTCCCCAGAAGCAGCACACCCAAAATTGCCCCAAACAGCAGCTGATGCTTCTTCACAGTGACTCCTTTTCCCTCATATGGCCTAGCTAACGCCCTTGACCCCCCTTGCACCTCAGAGATGTGTACCCCAAATGCAGAGGTCATCTTGGAGAGCAAGAGGCCAAAGGCTTCCCACAGCATTGGGTACACAGAGCTTATCCCATACAGGCTTCCCTCACTGCTGCAGCTGCTCTGCAGTGTAGTTATGTGGCACAATTCAATGCAGTTCACGACCTGTTCCTGTCACCATGCATCGCCTGCCCTTTGTTGCAGACACCTGTTATTTATTCTAAGACTGTATCAGACTCTTCCTCAGAAAAATCCTCCACAATTTCAAAAACTGTGATTTTCTTTATCTCTTTTTTTTGTTTCACGATCATACTGGGAAATTGCTGGGGACTTTCCCCCCCCCTCGCTTTTAGAAGTCAGGATTGTGTTTCACTTGCAAACAAAGCAACTGAATAATCTTACAGTCAACCTCCTCCCTTAAGGAGACATTTTTAACTTTTTCACTCTAAGGACTTTGAAATTAAGGTCCTTGATTAGCTAAAAAAATGTACTAATTAGTATTTTGTTATGAATTTCCAGTGCATATCTTTTCAATGGAAGTATTAAAAGGCTTAGTATGCATCTTACCATCTTTGTGGTCATTGGAAAAAATTGTCCTGCCTCATGATGACATAGGGAATCTTGTCAAGGGACAATCCAGACTGTGAAAGCAGTATCTGTACAAAATCATTCAGACAAAACCAGTATGGAATCTTCACTTCAAACAGGTCTTGAACAAACAGTTTGTACAGGAGTCTAGAAAACAGCAAAATTGGAGGAAAGGAGCAAGTTCCAAATGAATGGCTCATTACAGAGGAAAACAGTCAATCACTCTGGTCCTGCAGGTGGAAGTTTGCCTCCATTACCGCCCCGACAAAACTCCCAAAGAGTGGAGGTGACATACTAAGTGTGTTCATGATTCCCCAGCGTGAAAGGACCATTTAAATTTACGAAAGAAATTCGTGGAGTAGTCAACAATGTGGTTTGTCTCAGGTTTACTTATAGGGGTGGTCAAAAGCCCAAACAAAAGAGAAAAGAGACCACTTGACTTGTCAGAGGTGGGGCACAGCCAGCCTGGCCACAGAAACTGCTGAAGAAGGACCAGCAGATTGTATCCTGCTCCCTCACGTCCTTGGCAGGTTCCCTCGAAAGCCAGGCATGGCTCAGCAGGAGGCTGCACTCACATCCTCTGTCTTGTGATCTCCCAACAGCTGAGCACAGGGGAAAGCTATGGATTTCCTAACCACAAAAGGACACGTGTCTGGAATCAGATTCCTTGTGGGTGCCAACAGTAAGATTGAGAGCTAAGCTCTTTTTTGAGTCATTCATCAGCTCAGATGTGAGTTGTCAGCCATTTGAACGTTTTCCACAAAAGCTGCCACACAGTCTGTGCTCTTTATCCATTCTCCAAGTATAGCGGCAGAGATGTGTCAGACCCACTATTTTCATTTATTAAAACTTCCTGCCTAGTTTGACAAACTGGAGGAAAAATCTAGATATAGCTGAGCATTAATTAACCTCCTTGCATTCTCCTAAACCTCCAGTTCAAAGCAGTACACACTGTAAAACATAAGAGGAATGATTCTCTCGTTTAAGATACCCACTGAGACCTGTGTCTGACTTTCCCTGCACTCTAACCCAAGACACTTCCCCCGTGCTTCAGAGACCTCTAAAGCTTCTGTCCAGGGCTACAGTTATACATTCTCCAATTTTTAAAGCATAAGAGTTAGCTGGAACATAATCAGAGAATGAAGAAGGCTTTTAGGATAGGTCCAGTTCCTCATAATTTGTAGGTATCCTACTCGGGATAGCAGCACATGGTTTTACTACTCTTTGGAGGGGAAAGGTTGGAGCATTGAAATCCAGGGAGTCTTGTGTGTCAGGAGAAGAAGGGTAGCAGCAAATTGGCGTTGCTGGGGTAAAGCTGTGGGAACATGTGCCCTGCTCCCCATGGGAGCCGGGGAGCTTGCCCGAGGCTGTCCCCAGGAGAAACCACGCCTGCTCGGATCTGCTGCCTGAGCTGCTCTTGGGATGGTTCCCTGACCCATTTTGGTCAAATTGCCCCGGGTGAGTCCAGACAGTTTAACAGTGAGACCGGAGATTCACCAGCCCGAGTTCCCCGCAAAGTCAACAGAGAGGAAAGCTTATCTGTAGGGCAGCCCAGGCTCCCAAGGTCTGGGTGTTCCTGCTCTCCCTTTGTCCCACGGAGCCTGAGCAATTGAGTTCCTGAGATGGATGGGTTAGGAGGAGGATCACGAGGCGAAGGTGGGCACAAGGTTAGGCAGGACACAGCTGAGCACAGTTTGGAGGGGCTGGAAGCTGCTGGTCAGGGTGACTCTGCAGCTGGGGCAGCCTCTGGGGACGGCGATGGGGACCTCCCCAAGGGGACAGTGTGTGCTCGGGCATCAAAATGGGACAATCAGCTGGAACCAGTGGGAATTGTGCTCAAGTACCACAGTGCAGGGATAAATTATAAGCATCATAGCAATCTGTAATGTATTTATTGTGAGGAAGCTGAAGGCACAGCTCTAATCCCATTCACCATTCCTTTTATACAAGTACATCAGTATGTGCTTTTCACAAACCTGTTATGCAAAGAGCACCAGAGAGATCTTTGAGTCATGTGAGGAGAGTCCAGCTCCTCTAGGACCTGCGGCAACTGAGACATTTTGCATAATTTATAATGTAAAGCATAACTAGAGGGAAAGGAATCCCAGGAGTTAATGGGTTTAACTCCACTAATTTCAATAAATTATAGCACTGACTCCAGGCCTCAGTTCACCACACAGTATTTTTAAGTGAACTAGATGCAGAAAATAAACAAGGTTTTTTCTGTAGTTTTTAGGAAGACAAAGTGTACAGGTTCTGACTTTCAAAGCTACTCCCAGGAAAAAGGCAGGGAGTAAAAATGAGACACTTCAGGCTAAGAAAACAGCAGCAAACTAAAAAGCTCAGAATGGAAATAACCTCCTTTGTCCAATAACTCGTGATTTAGGTATAATATTCTGGCCCTGAAACTAAAGCTGAAGGAGGTTTTATTACAAATGCAGCTGCATTTTTAATTAGACAGTGAAAAGTAGTAGGAAAAAATAGCATAGGAACAATTTTTTATGGGCACTGTGTGATCTAATAGCTGTTTTTCAACTCTAATATCAATGATTTTGTGCTCTAGTTTCCTTCATCAACTGACTAGAGACTGTTTTTCAAGTAATTAGGAAACTAGGAACATAGCAATTTTATTTGAGAACCACAGAGAAATGGCATCTATAAGAAAAAAGGTGGGGGTTTTATTCTTACCTGAACTGATTGTGCATTGTTTAAACTGGGCTGATACAGTGGCCATGGCTTTTTTGCTACTGATAGACAGAAGAGAGGAATCAGACCCCATATGATATTTCCAGACAGCAAGTTACAGACCGAACTTGTAGAAGTGGCAGTTCTTTGTGTTTCCATAGCAACCCAAGCTGCAGTTGTCAGTAATTAAAATTAACTCCATAGTTTTATTGGAATGCTAGGAGCTGCCTTCTCTGAGGATGGAGACAAAACAGAAGCATCAATATCTGCAAAAATAACAGTTTTCTGTATGCAGTTCTGTCACTCCACCAGGAGCACATCACCTTGCTTCTTGCACATCTGTTTGAGCAGCAGTGGAAAATGGTATCTAGAAGATTTTAACCCAACTCCCACAGCAAGCCCAGAGCCTTGCAGGTGCATCCTGCTGCTGACACATGGTTCTCCTGCCTGGGCAGTCCCAGGTATGCCCTCCTGTCTCCCCAGCATGCAGGTAAGAAATGTGGAGAACAACAGCCTTTCTCCAGATCAGGCTCACCTAGGGCCCACTGCGGCCAGGGCTGGTGAGAAGGTGTACCCTATAATTCCTAAAAGCTGGACAGAAAAACCCATTGAGACAGTCTTGCCAGGCCCTGACATGGCTTTAGGGTGGCTCATTTCATTCCTAGCCAGATACCCCTGAGCTGCCATCCCCAAAGCAATCGTCTCTGCCACAGAGGCAGCAAGCAGTGCTGATGGTAGGGAGGTGAAAACTGCAGCCCTCCAACCCTCCCAGCCTTCACTCCTGCTAAAAGCTCCCTGGAAAAAGTGCTTGTCACATAGAATATATCTACATCCCAAGTAAGGGAGAGAGGAGGAAAAGCCCAGCACTTAAGCCCCTGACCATCAAGCACTGCTTCAGTCAGGTAATTTCTTGGCCTTGTCCTGAGCTTTCCCCAGCAGCTGTCTGCAAAGCAGGGTTTGGACAAGCACGCTGAGACAGTTCACTGCAGGACTTTTCCCCAGTGTGACTATCAGACTGATCTGACAAGACAGCACCGTGTTTGGCTCCCTCTGCCCCACCAGCTCTCCAGCACTACCCCGGACGGCTCTGCAGCCTCACATGTCCTTGTGCTAAACAGCAGCAAAACACACCGCCAGGATGGTGTGAAAAACCCACTGCTGTGGTGGGCTGCAGCACTTTACTCATCTTCCTTTAGACAAGAGGAACTGGAAAAACACAGTGAAAATAACAATCATAGTTTTATGCAGGACCCAGGGGAGAGCCAGGGCCCAGTGCTGCTAAGTGCAGATGCAGCCAGCCTGCTCTGGAGGGAGCAGAACAGACATGAACCTGTTTGTTCTCCTTGGCCTCCCACACAAAGATCAGGTCCTTGGCTCTCTTCTATTTAGCATTAGGCATGTATACATAGAGAGTACTGAAAACCAGTTCTGTATCCAAAAAATTCCTAACTTAATAGAAAAGTAAATTATTGTGCTTCTCAGAGAAAGATTAGATTTTCCAACTGGCTAAGCATAAATTGAAATTCATCTCTTAGGGCCATAGCTTACCAGCAGCTAGTATCTCCAACAAAGTGGATTGTCATTACTTGTTCAGAATGTTGTTAGCTAAGCCAAAATAAAGGGTTATATTAATAAAAATATTTTCCTAATGTCTACCCTGAAGGGATAGCAGTTAACAGAAAAGAAGTACCTGCATTTCATGGTAATAATTCAGATGAGGCAGGAAATTATAACAGCAACTATTTGTATCTTCAGGATGAATGGGAATACAAAATACGTACACACGTATATCACGAGCTCAGTAATAGCATCAAAACTATATGCAGATAGGTATATGCTGTAAAGGTAATATCCATGATTAGCATGATGTCTCCTATCCAAAAATATCATTGGCAAAACTACACCTTCTGCAATAAAGTCTTAAGGGGCTTCTATGGAAACCACCGACTTCAATAAAGAAGGCTGGAACTAGAACTCTCTGAGTTTAAAACCTTTTTTAAAATAGAGTTTGAAGCAAAATTTTGTTGGTTTTTGTTTGGGGTTTTTTTAAAAGTTTGCTCATTTCCTTTTATTTGGACAATAAATACGTGGAAAATTTTACTCTTCCTAAGTTCTACCCCAGAAAGCCTCAAAGCACCAGTTCAAGAATCTTTCACAGAGCAGACCAGAAGTGCCCCAGAGCTATGATTCAATAATCCATCCTGCAGATAGAATGACCCAGCCACACTGTGATTACTGTTCAACACTTCCAGCTCTGGTTTCATGCTGAAACAAAACTCTGGTAAAGGCAGAAACCACAATTTCCAGGAATGTCTGTACAAGCAGCATAATGCAGTGATGAGAATTCAGGGCATGTGAACAAGAATGGTCCCTTTGGAAGCAAAGTCATGTTTAGAGGTCTCCATGATTGTTTCTTGCAGAGTGTTTTACAATGCTGTCAATTGCCAAAATCCTGCCAGGAGTCAGAATATTTTTCAAAATGAGCTTGTGTTGCTCCGGGGTTGTATTGGTTGTATTGCTGTTCTGCTGTGTTTGACTGCTTCCTTTCCCTCCCACTTGAAACTTGATAAGATCATGGTGGGAAATGGAGCATAAGATGGACAAACAATGCTGCTACTCGGTGAGAAATGCACTCAGGAATAGAGGAAATCCTACATTTCCTTATGAAGATAAGTTTTCGAACAAGACTTTAAGCAAATATTCAGGTTCTAGTCACAAGGGAAGCCTGATGTGAGCCAGGCACGAGCTCCAAACTTTGTGTGTTGTGAAGGAACACTTAAGGCTCTATATAAAAGGTATCTGACAAGTGCCAAGGCAGAAATCCAAATCCAGACCTCAGGTGCAAAGAACTCAATGCCAATGATCATTAAACTGAGTCATGCTCATGCAAGCTGCCCAGGAGCCTCTCCGGCTGCTTCACCGCAGCATCCTGCCCCTGGTGAGGGACACATGCTTGGGAAGTCCCCCCTAGACTGCTAAATGTGTCCCACATGTGCAGGAGGGATCCCTGCAGCCACCCAAACAGCGTGACACTGTTGCTTGTGCCCCTCGGGCAACACATGTCTTATGCACCATGCCACAGGGTTTGCTGCAAGGATGGGGTGAGCTGCAGAGCCAGAAATCTGTGCAAATGCGGCATCACCCCACAGGAAAGATTTCCACCCCACGGGAAAAATTTCCACATGGGCAAAGAGGGTACATGCAGGAAAGAAGAATATGTCAACAAACCCACCCCAGCCCATAGGGCCAAGTGGTCTTCAGGACATCTCATGGTTTTAAAATAAAGCACATGCTCAAGTGTTTTGTTAGAAACACTATGCTATCCACCACGTGAGCAGCAGCACAGCTTTCCCAAAGCAAGCTGTCTGGGAAGCTGGTTGGCTGTCTCTCTGCGTGGGATACAAATTGTTTTTAAGGTATGTGCACCAAGGACTTTTCACATGTATCACACACCTGCACAGATGTTCGGTGCAGTAGGACACAACGATCTGTGAACTGAGCACCTCAGGAGAGACCAAGCTCATCTCATGCACGAGGTTAGGTTTTAATATTAGACGTTAGGTTTTTATTATTAGGTTTAATATTATTAGGTTTAATATTATTAGGTTTAATATTATTAGGTTTAATATTAGACGTCAACAAAACAGAAGGGGAATTCAAACACCTTCATGCAGGTACTCTCATGCCCAACACACTTTTCGTTCACCTCAGGGAGAGTTACAAGATTCAGAGCCAGGTATTACTGTGCCAATTTTTTCTGACCAGACAAAATTCAGGTCAGCAAAAGTCTGCCCAGAAACTGGAAAGCTGACCTTTCTGCATAGCGTGACAGAAGTAGGAAGGAGAAAGGAATCCCAGCTCTCAACACAGCCACTTGGAGAGCCCAGCACTGCAAATACCTTTTCCACTCACCCTGCACAGCAGGATACCCTTAACAGCAGCAGCAGCAGTGAGTGTGAGCAGTGCTGGCAGAGGCAGCCAAATGCACCCAAACCCGGCAACACAGCTGTACTGCCTGGCAGAAGTGGAGAGAGTGAGATAAAGGCAAGAAAAATTTAAATTAATTAAAGGTATAGCTTCAAAACCTCATCATCTGCTCTGAAGGGGTTAAACGTGTCCTCTGTGTCTCTCTGACCTGCCAATAGTGATAAAATTGCCTCATTTTCTCCTGCTTTTTTGTATACTGCTACACAGTGGGATTCCAACATGCAGGAATGGCTTCTCTAGGGCTTTATACATTTTGCCATGGTTGGCTGCATTTTTCAGAGCTCTTTCTTTTACCTTCATTAAACTTGAATAAAAAAGGGTCTATTAAAAAATGCAAAAGACTCATTTTTCAAAATCAACCCTAGCCTTCAATTTTTCGAGGTTAAAGCACTGTTTCTTTCATTTGGTTTAATCCCAACTGCAAAAGAAAGGAAGAAACCTATTTGGAGGGCAACCAGGAACAAAAGTGCCTCAGGACCGAGCAGGACAATCCAACACCGCCTGCCCCATTCACCCAGCTGGGCTCTCCATGGTTAATGGTGGGAGGAGGACATCTTCCCCACAGAGCCATCCAGAGGGTGGCTGAGCATGGAAACAATCTCCCCAGAGGAGCGGGCACAGCACCAAGCCTGTCAGACTTCAAGAAGCATTTGGACAATGCTCTCAGGCACGTGGTGTGACTCTGGGGCTGTCCTTTGCAGGGCCAGGAGTTGGACTTTGATTATCCTAGTGAGTCTCTTCCAACTCCAGATATTCCTTGATTCTATGATTCAGAACAAGAGACAAACTGTGGAATTCCAGCAGATCTTCTGCAGATCCCTTCCTTTCCCTGGCTGGCATTAGGCGCCTGAGTTTAAATCCTTCAATCAGCTGTATAAATATCCACTGATGTGCGCTAAACTTTTTCACAGCTGTGCTCAACTCTTAAAAGAGCACTTGGGCATATCTTCAGGAATTTGGTCAGAGCAATCTGATACCTTCCAATCACACAAGACAGAAATTTTGGGTCAGGTTTGGATTCACAACTAAGTGCCCATTTTCAAGGTGACCTTGTCTCTCAGGCTTCTAAGTCAAGTTATTTTTAAAAGGTTAGCAAACAATAAAAGCTCCATATTTTAAAGAGCTTAGTGCACAGGGTTAGGCACGAACTGTTGCAAATTGTCAGTGCTCTTCTCACATCAACAGGACAGGCAATGACATTTGGCTTGGGCAGCAGCCAAGAGATGTACAAAAGCTTAGGCTTTTTGAAGCTTAGAGACACTTGTATAGGTGTCTAAAATGACAGCTTGGGTTTCTGGGGGAGGTGTCCAAGGAGCACAGACAAACAGATAGCATAGTGGACTCTGCCAGGGAACTACATCTCTAAAGTTGAAAAGACTGCTGTCAGTAAGCTTGGTGCCTGCGCTTGAACTCACTGCTTTAAAGAATAACTCTTTCCACCAGGATCCGTTGCTGCAAACAAAAATATGATGAGAGTGTGAGTGTAAGATGTCAAACAAGTCAACACAATGTTTTTAAAGTAATGGCCACCAGAACAGGTGCTTTGTCTAATATTTTCCTTTGAGCAGAGAAGAATATAGCAGCATTCCTGTCTTGGCATAACATGTAACACAGCAGAAGTCTTCAGGAGTTTTTAAGCATTTTTTTTTTGCTGTGAAACATTCAAAGCAAAGGGATCAAAGATCAGGAAATATGTGACACCTGCTCATTCCCAATATCTGATGGAATCCGGGCATTGGTTTGTGTTGTCATTGGCTTCTGATTGTTTTCTGTTCCAGCCCAGAAAAACAATTTTTTTGATTACTTAGGAGGAGGATCCAGTTCAGATGCTTCAGACCTAAAATCAAATCTGCAGCTGACCCTCCCCAAATTAAAGTCAATATCCTTCATTATTGGAAACATCAGCCAATGCTCTAAAAACCATCTGTGATTTAAACCATATTGTCTTTGTTCAAGCCGTTTGAATCCACTTTAATTTTCACATCAGAATTCTACAGCCAATATCTTTAGTTAAGCTGAATTTTTAAGGCAGGCAAATGGAGGCAGGAAAGCAAAACATCTTCCTCCAAGCCCATGGGGATGCTTGGGCACAGAATTATCCCACCAGAACCAGTGGGGAGCACATGTGGGGCAACCAAGAACTCCACAGCACGATTCAGCTCTCACAAGAAACAGACCATCCTAGAAAGTGACCGTCTCTTCCCATTACCATATAGATAGCCAGAACTGAGAGATGTGATTAACCAAGGGCAACTGTTAAGTGCTTAAAACTGGGATCATTGGAGAGCTGTGGCAGATCTGAATGCAGCGTGAAGGGGCTTTTAAAATGCCACATTATTTAGCTGGCCTGTTCACTTTGCTTTCTGTGACCATTAAACAGGATATATACTCTATTCCAAATGCCAGGGGTTTGTTATTCAGAGGTTTTCATTCATCTCACAGAAACTTTAACTATGCTGCACACCCTGATGAGCTCAAGCGGGTACACTTGCTTCAGATCATGCCTCGTGGTCCCCTCACTAACCTATTCTTTGTGCATACAAAATTGCCCTTCCTAGTAATAATGAGTACCAAGGCTTCTCTTCTTGAAACATCTGGGAATACTTCCCTTCAGCTGCCTTGTGAAAGCTGTATTATGTTGGAGCAATATGTGTAAAGTATTTTATTAGTCTAATGAAAAATGATCTAACAATCTTTTTAAATCAAAAAGACCAATGACAGACTTGTCCTGAGCAGCAAACTCACCATAGTACATGATGCACTCCCATTGTGGGTTGCACACTGGGTATTTCCAAAACTAGAGGGGAAAAAGGAAAAAGAAAAGAGATTTTCTTATACATGAGCAATGTATGTTAAAAAGTTTCTCCTGTTTGAAGGAAAATTAGAGCTCAGATCTTCCAGCTGCCACTAATTCACTTGTTACAAAGCATGATCAATTATTGCTATAAACAAAGCACATTCCAAAACAATTGAGGCTGAGGCAATAAAACCACCCATTAGAACAGACATGTTGGACAGGCTCCAGTCCGTCTCATTTAGGTGAGTAATTTAGCCAAAGTTCCACTGCAGTTTTAGGCATCTGGCCTGGGAGAGGAGAGGAAAGAAGACAATTCAGGCAGCCTGATACACCTCCCTGGAGTTTTCTTCTGGAACTAGTGGAGAAGAGTGAGGGCTGCTGAAGATATAGGGAAATGCAGGAGGACATGAGGATGCTGTCCTGGCCCATCAGAGCCCTGCAGGTTGACAGAGCACCCAGGAGGTGCCGCAGCCAGGAGGGTGGCCAGCACACAGCCTCAACAGGACTCAGTTCCATGTCACCTCCCCTGGGCTAGAGGAGGCCATCTCTTTTCACACAGGGGAGTCTGTAAGGGCAGATGGCTAACGCCACACGCTGCACGTGGCCTGAGTGTGTCTCACCATCAAATATTCGCTGTGGTTCCCTTGGCACAGTCTTAGGGGCTCAGAACTTTCCCAGACAGCACCCAGGCATGGCCAGGGGATGGCATGGGCCATGTCAGGGTGCAGCCCTCACAGCTTGGAGAGTAAGGGAATATAACAGAATGAATGCAAGCTGTGCTATGCCAGTTGTCTTCAACACTAAAGAACAGTCTGGCCCATCAATTTATTTGTTCAGATGCAACCACAAGCAAAACAGGCTCTAACAGACAAGTTCCCTTCCTCCTTGCAGGGGGCCTAACACCAAGGCTCAAGTAATGTGTTTTCTAGGCTGCCCCTCACCTGAACTCAAGGCACCTGTCTCCATGTCTACAAAGGGGACCAATTTTGTCTGGAGCAGAGTCAAGTGTAGATATTCAGGATACTCCAAGGCAGATGGACTCTATCACACTCCCACAAGCCCAGCAAGGCAAGCACCATGTGCTTATGACGGTGGAAGCAACCGCTGGATAACTGGAAACGTCCCATGCCCCATGCCACCGCCTGGAATACTGTCCTGGGCCTTGGAAAGCAAGTCTTAAGGCAACATGGCACCCCAGAGGGAATTGAGCCAGACAAGGTGACTAATTTGCAAAATTAATTCATAGACACCTGAGTTGAAGAATATGGCATTGAGTGGGTATATCACATCCCTATCTGTGAAAATCAAAAATACAGTAGACTGTTAAAACCAACATTGAGAGCAGTGGGTGGTGGGACC
>VZRL01001623.1:631-16528 GCA_013397895.1 Origma solitaria | reverse complement strand
GATATTCTTTCATTCTGTCTCTGGCACTCTCTTTCCGTCCTCTGCCACCTCTTTTCCTACTTCTCCCTTTCTTTTCTCTCCCTCTCTCTCATATTTACTATCAAATAAAACCCATACTATTGACCGGCATATGGTCTCGTTTGCACCTTAAGTCAGGCTCTAAGAACCTTAATAATTGAATCATAACACCACCTGGACACGTTCCTCTCTCACCTTCTCTCAGTGACCCTGCCTGGGCAAGGGGTTTGGACTGGATGATCTCCAGCAGTCCCTTCCAGCCTTAACGATTCTGTGATTCTGTGATTTAATGAAGTACTTGGAATTTAATACAAACTAGTCTCAAGGAGTGGTGAGATTTATACTTTGTGCAAACTTGCTGCAATACAGCTTTCATTTAAAATTGTGGCTGTATTGCCAGCAAATGATTGCAGCAGTTATCGAAGTACCATTTCTTATGCTTTATTAATATATGTGAAACAACTTCAGCATTTCTGTCTAATAGTTGAAGAGTGCAAACTAGTATGTTCTCTCTTTCAGATAAGAACAGTTGAGTTAGAAGCTGGATGCAAAGGAACCTTCATCAGAATGGAATTTGTAAAGCAGCATAACCATAGCAGCGCGTTTATGGTTCACTTGAGTGTGTAGCATCTTCTCCAAACATTGTCTAGATTGGGAAGTTGTGCTCCTTCTTTTGGTGGAGACTATTCCAGTCTCTTTGTTTTAGAGTTGTCAGTTGTCTTATGATTTCATGTCATCCACAGTGGCCTTCTATGTACAGCCCATCATTTACATAAAGGACTATATTTTTAAAGTGTATTTTTAAAAATAGGGTATGTTCAGTACATGGCATAATCATAGAAAATGGAAAAATGAAATGTCAAAGGAGAAATAGTGATATCTGTTAATTTGCTCTTTAATCCACACCTCATGCACCTCCTTGACCCTTAACCCCAGAGATTCAAATTTTGCTTGGTGCTCTGCATTGCATTGCATTCATCTCTCTCATTGAGAGTTTGTATCTACATTGCCATCAATTCTGCATGTTACTAGGGGCTGTACCTTTTTTTTAAACTTCGCTGAGATGCATATGTTTTTAGCTATTTTCTGAATAAATGTTTTATACTAAAGTTACAAAATGTTAGGACTTGTGTAGTGTTAGTGCTACTTGATTTTAACAAGTGACATGTTGTGCTCATTATGTTGTGATGTAACTGGTAATAGAGCCTGTGATAAAGTGAGAAAGTAAAAGTTGAGGTTCCAAGAGGTAAATTTCTTGTAAAAGTAGTGACTCCTGCCCTAATGTGTTTAGAGTTCTGAAGCATTGTTAAGTTTTTCTGTTCTGGAATATCTTTCTCCTTTCTTCCAGTTGCATATGTTTCAAGAAGAAGCTACACCTGTGTTTGACATCTTCCTTGTAAAGCAGAATATGACAAGTTCTATGAAAAGATGTGGGTGGTTGAGGAAGGTATAATATGTACAATGTTGCTGTGTACATTAGCAGATAAGAGGGAAGTGCTGTTTAACATCCTCATGATCATCAGACAGTGAATTGGCTGGTCTTCTGGTCTGACAATTGGCAGGTTGGCATCAGTGTCCCAGGCAACAAGGGACAGGAGAAAGGAAATGGCCCCAAGATGTACAAGAGGAAGTTTACCTATTAGGAAAAATTTCGTCTTAGAAAGTGTTATAAAGTATTGATACAGGCTGCCCAGGGAATTGTGAGGGCACCATCCCTGGAAGTGTTGAAAAAAAGTGTGGATATGGTACTTGAGGGGACATGGTTTAATGGTGAACATAGTGGTGGTGCTAGGTTGTTGGACTTGGTGATTTTAAAATTCTTTTCTAACCATAACAATTCTGTGGTCCTGTTAGCACCTTAGCTGTTGGCTGCCTGGAACAGGCCCAACTGTGTTCTGCCCAGGCCTAGGCTCTAGAGCCTTGGCACTGGTGACTTCACAAATGTTGCTCAGGTAGCTAGATGAGCTTGTAGCTACAAGCAATGATGTGGATACCTTGAATCACAGCCTATCTTAAGAAAAATTAAACTGCATTTTGTGTTGCTAATGCATTGACATTTCAGGATTAAAAAGCAATAGCTAAGATTTTTGAGTTTCCTGTGAAGACTTGGCCTCACATTTTGAGTTATGTATAAAAGCAGAGCCTTTACTCACTGCAGTTAAGTGTAACATTGTGGTTTTTGTATTAGGAGTAGGGGCTCTCCTTTCCTGGTTTGTGTTGGATACTTGGGCCATTTTTGGTTAGGATTCTATTGGAAGGCCATCATAATTAGTCTGAAATTCTGGATAAAATTCTTACGTAGAGCAGTAATTTATTGATTAGTGAGGGGAAGTTGAGAACAGCCAGGTGTCATGAGCAGCCAGAAATACAACTCTGGTTGTCTTGGTTTGATAGACAGGTGTCTGCTATCACAGGTGTCTGTGATATAGACAGGTGTCTGCTGTCACAGAGGATGTGAACCCCCTTCCCTCTGAATTATTATAACTTTGGAATTAAGTGCTCTCAGGCACAGGTATGGGAAAAGGAATAAGAGTTCTTTACTAGTATCTATAATGAGGTAAACAATCAGTAACAAAAACAGTAAACAAGTTAAAAAACAATAAACAAAACCAAAACACCCGGCGGCAGATGTCCCTGGGCTGCCAGGCACTTTCCCGTTTGGTGCAGTCACAGTCACGGCCAGCAGGGGCGCTGTTGGGCTCCCGGCCGGGCAGGGCAGGTGCGATGACTCCCGGGGAGCTGCAGGTGGCGCTGTGCCGCGAGGTCAGGCTGGTCTCGTGGGGAGAATGGCAGGTGGCTGGGCAGAGATGGAGTGCAGCCACACGCGTTGGGCGGGGGGTCAGAGCAGGGAGATGGAACGGCAAGGTGGGCTCACCCGAGCCAGCCAGCAGAGGAGGTGGCAGGAAACTCCGCAGTTGTGGCAGGCAGGGTGCGTTCTGCTGCAGCGCTGCTGGGAGATGCACCCTGCCTGAGGGGAAAAGAGGATTGGAGTCTCGTGCCTTTTTTCCCAAAAGTGAGAACTCACCCACCAGGTAGAGATGCACCAGTGCAAAGCCGGGTTTTCTTCCCACAGTCGCAGCCAAAAAACAGAGATCCGCTTCTCCCCCCTGCTCTCTCCTCCAAGACTTTCGAGCAAGTCCCATTATCAAATCCTCCAATCTCTTGTTACTGTGCCCGCCCAGCCAAAAGTCTTTGTCTCTTTTTAAAGAGTAGATGGCCATTGAGTACCAGTCCTAAGTTGCCTAGCAACAGGATGGTAAAAATTCCACTTCCCCCCCCTCAGCCTTCAACACTTGTATTTCTGTGACTTCTTTAAACCTAGATATTTGCTGAAGATGAATACAGTATTCCTAATGTACAGTGTTAAATATCTTAAGATACCTATCATTAAATGCCATTCAGAAGTTCTTGCCCATTAAACAGGGATATTAAGGTTCTCATGAACTTCATAATCAAAAGATGCCTTTGTTTAGCTTCCTAAAAGTGTGTAATTTGGGCTTCTGAAGTTAGGTGCATGGTATATATAATCATGAGCTGAAATACATAGTGCAAGTACCTTGCTTTCCTCTCCAGAGGAGAATATGCCATAATTTTGTGCAGCACTGCAGAGCAGCCAGTATTTCACAGTTTAGGTTTGCCTTTCATTACCATGTATACTCCAAGAGGACAGGTTTATGAACTCCTGTACTCCTTGGTCTCTCCTTGGGTTTTTTTTTTTTTTTTTTGTGTGTGTTTGTTTTTTGGTTGGTTTTGTTTGGTTGGTTTTTGTTTTGTTGTTGTTGGTTTGGCTTGGGATTTTTTTGTTGTTTTGTTTTGTTTCTTTTTTTACTTTGGAAGACTATACTGAGGTTTTCTTGCCAAAGCTTATATGCATTACTCACAAAGGTTTGACGAAGTGTCTGGAATATCTTTCCTCCAAGTACTATAATATGTATTATATCATGAGCAATGTTATGGGCTGAGATGGTTTCACCTGTTCAGCCTCGAGAGGAGACAACTGAAGGGACCTCATCAGTATCTGTGAGTATCTAAAGGGAGAGTGTCAGTGTGTGGATCCAGGCTCTGCTCAGTGGTTCCAAGCAATAGGACAAGAGACAATGGGCACAGACTGATGCACAGGAAGTTCCACCTGAACATGAGGAAGAACTTCTCTACTGTGCAGTGACCGAGCACTGGCATAGGTTGTCTAGAGAGGTTGTGGAATCTCCCTCACTGGAAATACTGAAGATCCATCCGCATGTGATCCTGTGCAGTATGCTCTGGGGTGACCCTGCTTGAGCCACGGAGGTTGGACCAGATGACTCACTGTCTTGGTTTGAAAGACAGGTGTCTTCCTAAGGAAGGTGGGAGCCTCCCTTAGAATGGATAATGTGACCCCCTTCCCCTCCAAATTATTATAACTTTGGAATTAAGGGGGCTCTTAGACAAAAATATGGGAGAAGGAATAACAGTTTTACACTAATATTTAGAGCAAGACAATAATACAGAAACAGTGGTTTAGATAGATAAAGTTAGAATACAACCTTCCACCCTGTTAGGGTGGTGCTGGCAGTCCAGTTAAAGATGGTGACTGCAGTCCTGTTGGGGTGATGGATGTAGTCTTGTTGAAGTGGTGATCCTGTAGAAAGATCTCGTCGGTCTCTGGAGGTCCAGTGGTGGCTCTTGAGCTCTTCTCCTCTGGGAATTCAGTGGAAAAGGTAATCCAGTGTTCCAGAGTCTCTCTCTTATATGCAGGTAGGAATGTCCAGTTCCTCCCCTCTGGGCAGGCCATCTCACAATGAGCTGATGTAATCCTATGAGTCACGCCTGGAGACCTTGATAACCCATGAGCAGAGATAGCCCCCCCGATGGTGTTGTCAAGGCTGAGTCATGTTGAACACAAAGAACACTGCCCCACCAGTTTTAACAGTTTTTGGAGATGGTAATAGAATACATACTTTTGGTTACACCTTCCATGTAACCTAGGACACCCACTGTGGTCCCTTCCAGCCTGACCCATTCTATGATAGTATTAAGTGCTACAATGTCTGGTAGTAGCATATCCAACAACCAATCTGTAGCTGTGATAAAACATAAATTGCTCTAAAGTAGCATACAGGATAACATAAAACTTTGCAGTCTGTGCTTTGTATGTTCTGTCTGTACTGAACATACATCAGTCTATTGAAAAAGCTAAAAGAACATTAGAATGTCATTAGTTCACTGAGTGTCAAAAAATCCAAGTACAGTCCTGTCAGTGGATTCCTGCAAGTAATGGGAGTGAATCAGGTAAAAACTAGAAAGTGGTTTGAGCCCCATATCAACCACTGTGAAGAAAACTCTACCCCAGCCAAAACAGACTGGGGAAGATGGGATGAATAGGGTCTTAGAGTACTTAGATGGAGTTTGGCCAGAGAGTCTTTTAGCAAGCCTGAATTATGTCTGATGCAACACAGAAGATAGTTCTGGTTCAGTCTTCTGTGTTGCATTGTCTGGAAAAATTTAGGCAGAAATGACTATTGGTAGCTATGTCAGAACACTGTATGAGAGCTCTGTTTTACCCCCTGCAGTGCTTGACTTCAGATGGGCTGACTCCAGTGGGGCAAGATTTGGAGGTAGCTCTTCTGTAGGAGAATTCTTTCAGACCATCCTCCATGGTGATACATACCTACACTCCAGTCTATGTGAAGCTGTTGAGCTGTGTCTGACAGATTGTGCATGGGCTTACAGCTGGGGAATTCTGTGTTTAATTGGCAAACAGGACAAGTTTGAGTACCTTTCTGTCTCTATTCTGGGTATTTTATCACTTCTAAATAATATATTACATTGGATAGTGTTTTTCTGTGGCACCAACAGTGGTTTCTGATTAATTTATATATAGGCAGTCATCCCAAAATTTTAATCCATAGTCACGTATTTATGTATTTCTGGCAGTCTGTCTCTTACAGCTGCATACATTTTACTAGTTTGCATGTAGAAATACCAGCCAGGGAAAGCTGCAAGAACATTTGTCGTGTTTATCATAAAGTACTCCAGGAGCCAGGGACACAATCATTTCACTTGTGTTTGGACATTATTAGTTGTTTAAAGAGTTTATTTACAGACTATATTTTTCTTTTAAAGTAGTTAGGTAATGACATGAGTAGGAACAGTCATTGTTCCAAGAGGCTTTTAGACCAAAATCGAGTGAAGAATCTCTTTAGTCATCCTGTTGAGATCCCTCTTAATGGCAACGCACACAAACAGTGTATCAAATGCTTCTCCCAGTTTTGTATCATTTTCAAACTGCCTGCAGGAGCCATCTTTCACATTATATGTGTAATTTATAGATACGTAGTAGCTTTTACCTGATTTCCCAGTCGTAGGGATCACAGCTAGTGATGGCTGCACTTTATGCCACTGGCCACAGTTCAGCACAGAACATTATTAAATTTGCCTCTTGGTCCACTTGGCCTGTATTTCCATCAGTTTGTTGATGAGGTTGTGGGAGACACTGTTGAAGCTCTTACCGAAGTCAAGATATACAAAATCTACTGTGTTGTCCTTCCTCCTACAGTACACGGTACCAACTCAGTCTTTTTGTAGAAGGTTTCCAGTCAGGCTTAAGCACGATTTCCCCTTCATGCTGACCACTCCAAATGACTTCCTCCAGCTGACTTGACAGCCAGTGTCTGGGATTGATTTTCCAGGATTATTTACTCAGCCATCTTCATAAGGATTCAAGTTGAGATCCTCATTCTTGCCTTTCTTGAAGACAGGAGTGATGTTTACTTTCTCCCAGACATAAGGAACCTCTCCTAGTTGTCACAACCTTTTAATGATAGAGAAAATCACCTCAAAATTACTTGGACCACTCCTGTATTGCTTGTGGGTACTCCATTGACCTGAGCATGCCATTTGTTCAAGTGTTCCTCTTCCTTGACCCAGACTTTTCCATTGATCTCAGGGACCTGGGATTTCTGAAAGCTGGTCATCTCAGTAAAGACCAGAGCTGAGACTGAGATTCAGAGGTCACATCCTCACTCTTCAATGTAGTTCAGGTGCTCAGAACAGCCAGTTCCTGCAAATCGAAACTGTTCTTGAAGAATGATGTAAAGCAGTGATTGTGAGCCAAGAATAATTTCTTGGGGGTTGACCAGCTGTGCTGGCTTTCATTTTCGGCAGATGTTCTGCAGTAAGAGGACCAACCTCTGTGTTAATGCAGACGGGTAAGCTTTACTCAGCATTTGTCTCTAAGACCTTTCCCTGCTGCTTATCAGATTTAGATTTGGAAGCCTGTATTAGTCATCTGTTTGAAAAACAAAACCATTGTTTTTCATTTAGTGGGGAGTGCTAGTGGTTAGAAAATCCTGTCTTTATCAAGGACTTACAGTTTAATGCTCTGGCAGTACTTTTAAAATTTATTGCATAAGTAGGAGGGCTAAATTAATATTTTTTAAACATGCTATTTAAAAATAGAAATTTTGAAAATATTTACTGAACAGAAAAATAGAAACTTACTAAATTGTAATGCAAGTGCATTGAAAATGGATGCTGAAAACATCTTGCCCTTCTGACAGTCCAGGTTATTGCATGTGGTCAATATGGTAAAGGGTTACTTAAAGGGGATTTATGACAGGATCCTTAATCCCTGTGAGATCACTAACCTTCTTGTTTCTCTCTAAGTAATTACTGCCCAAGTAATACCACATTGTCTTCCTGTGGGAAAGAAGTCCAAGACAATGGCAACAGTTGCATTTGCCGTTGTTTAATGTCCTGAGCTTTTCACCTTTTCACCAGAAGATGGCAGCACGTTGATGTTAGTCACAAATATTTCTACTTATTGTTGGATAAACGTGGCAGTACTGTACTAGATACTTGGAAATGAATAGCTTACCAGAGCTGACAGCAGGAAGATGGCACTGCAAAGTGTTGCACGTCAAGCCTTTTTGTGGGTTTCTAACTCTGGCTGGCTGCTGGCCTGCAAGTCCTCTGCGAGTCCTGGCCATTGCTCAGCAATGTCCTTTCACTTGACAGTTGTTTCAAGAGCATTTATTTTGGAAGAAAAATCAAAGCAGGTAGAACTGTTGCTTAAGGAAGTTTGAATTGTTACATATTGCATTTCAGGTCAAGAAAATATTCCATTCTGTTCCTAGAATTAATTTTCCTGGCAATAAACTTCAGTTAAATGTGAATGCACGTTTTCTGTGACAGAAATGGCAAAAGTGGAGAAAGGAATGGAACTGACGGTACAGAAAGAATTCTTGCTTTCAAGCCTATGACAATAATGATAAAAAATGTGGAATTCAGCAGCTCTTGCACATGTTTTGTGGTATCTTTAATGGAAAATAAGCTAGGTTAGCCAGAGAAACAAAGATGGGTTTTACCCTCTAGCCACGAATTAATTGTCACCAGAGTATATATTTAATATAGCCAAAATGACAGAGTTAGATACACTTACAAATGTTCTATTTACAGTGCATCCAAATATTGCAGAATAACTTCGCAACCAGCAAAACCATCCTTTTAAAGAATGTAAGGAGAGGAAAATATAGGCCTTTTTCTTAAATTAGAAGTAAAACATCGAATCCAGCCATTGTGATCCATTGCAACATGTGTTGGTATAACTTACTGACAAACCTTGGTATTTCCCTGTGTGCTGAAGGCTGAGTTACATTAACACATGTTCAGTACGGGCAGACATGTAAGAAGAGGTAGCCCAGCCTAAGGTCACTTGGTTTTGCCCAGACTCACCTGTCTGCTAAAAAACTACAGTTTGAGTCCAAGATGCCACAGTCCAAATGTTGCATGCTGTTGCCATTTATTACTATGTGCTGATTCCTAATCCACATCCAAAACAGTGATGTGCCTGCTGATGTCTTTAATGACTTATTTACAGCAAAATGTGGTAGCAGTTCCAAAAAAAGTCCAAGCAAAAGTAAAAGATCCAAATTCTTTTAAACTGTGCCTCTCAAGTGAGTCTTCATCTGTGGAAAATTTGGTGTTTACTGTGTAAATTAAATTATGCCATAATCCATATTGACAGTCTAGACTGATCTGCTGCAGACAATCTTAATTTCAGTATTTCTTGCTTTTAAAGTCTACATTTCACACCTTTGGTTTCATATTATAAGGTCTAAGTATTATGTATAGTTGTTACTAGGAATATTACATATTAATATCTTGAATTTCATAATATGAGAACAGCCTTTCCAAGCATATTTATGAAAAAGTAATCACAATATCATTACCAAAATAGTTCGTTCAATATGGAAGATGTCATTCATTGCAAGGTCACATTCAGTTATCTTAAGATAGGCACTTGTGTTCCCACTAAACATCATTGGTGAGGCTTTTAGGTCTGTCTGACGACCAACTTTGTGTAAGCCAAAAAACAGGAATGAAGAATGTCAGATTTTAAATGTTCATGTCTGTTTTTATTAAAAATATTTTCATGTACATTACTTAGCATTAAAAGGCTTCACACAGATGTACTTTCAGTAGGTTACATTTGTTTTTTAAAGAGAATGTGTACTTGTGGCTAATAAGCTATCATGAATTCACACACCTGCAAGTTAGTGCAGAGCTATAAGGGTACTTCAACAGACCAAAGACACCGTGTATGTTTCACCAGATTTTTCTACAATTAATGCAATCTGTCTAGTTATATTATCAAATCAATCACTGTAAGCAAAATCCAGGTTTCTTGAATGGTGGTTCTTCCTAGTACTTTGATGCCACTTCTCTCTTCTCACACACTTCGTCCTTCTTCCTTAAGTCCTGGATGTTCTTTTACCTCTAAGGGTTTTCCATAGTCCCCTCCAATTTGTTCATATCCTTTTAGCTTTTACTTTGTCTGTCTCCTGTTGTAAGGACAGACACTGCCTTCAATGTCTTTCAGCATGGTTTCTCCCCAGCCTCCCTCTAAGAATATTTGCTCCTTCTAGTTTCAGGAGTTCCTCTTTTCTGCTTCCAGCTCCCAGCACCTTTCTTACATCTCTATACATCTGAGAGTATCTGCTCTCAGATTACAGCTTCTTTCCCTCCACACACCTGATTCCTGTAGAGATTTTTCTGATGGGAAACCTGTGGGAACTGTGTTTTCAAAGTGAATGAACAAGGTGTGGCTTCTGAGATCCTAGTTGTCTGTCAAAAGGGGTGGAGGAGGTCCTTACTGGGCTTACAAATTATTTAAGGACTTACAGCCTGCTTTTCAAATCAGAAAAATCTTAGAGAAAATCCCCTTCATATTTCCTAGTGTTTCCAGAAACTTCATCGAAAATATCCATGTGGTTTGTTAGTTACAGCGTGTATCCACACTTTGTATAAAACACTGTGTCAGTGAGAGATATTATTCTACACTCTGGAGTTAGCCTAGGGATTTGATCAGAAATGCATGTATATTGCACTAAGGCTGCAGTTACTGTGTAAGACTTCCTGAATCTAAATTTCCAGAATAATGTGAATTTTTCTGCATAGGAATGACTATATGGAAAGCAGTTGTACAGATTAGGGAAAATGAAAATAGAGCAATTAAAATTCCCATCAGTAGTGTATGCCAGCAATTTGGAAAATTTTACAGATGCACATAGGAATAAGAAAGAACACGAAACTGTATGAGCATATTAACACAAAAGGCAGGGAGCGTGGTTTCACATGTATAGGCACAATTCAGCTGACTCATCAGTTTTCTATTTAAAAAATTGGTAATTTCTGGTAAAGCTGGAATGGAAGTATTGGATAGGTTGACTGTTGAATTGAACAGAACAACACTGCTCAAAGACAAAATCTAGGGCTTCATTACCATGCAGGATAAATGTGCATACGGGGAGCAGTTCAACAGGAAATATGAATTCTTCCTAATGTATAACTTACTTAATTTGGTTTTTTTTCTCATCAAAAGGGGTCTTTATACCTTAAGAATGTCTGTCCTTTAAAAGTAAAGTGACTATCTTTTAACAGTTACCTAAAATTTGCTTTCAATTCTCGAAGCTAGATGGATTAATAGAGCAGCTTATGATCTTTCCATGATGTTTATACTGTCAGACTGCATAGCTATGTTGCAAACCAGACTTTTCCATAGCAGTTTTCCACGACAGTAAATCTGGAAGATTAAGCAATCATGAAATTCATTCTTCAGGCACTGATGAGCACATATCTATACATCCACAGAAACATTTCTCTTTTGCTAAACTTTTGCCTAAAATTGCAGTGAAGGCTCTGTATGCATGGAAATGTGTCAACAGTCTCTCAATTGTTACTTATTAACTTGGAGGTGACTACAGAACCATCTATTCTAATGTGGTGAAATGTATGAGTTGGTGAAAAAAGTGAAGTTTGACATCCCCACTTCAGCTTTCTGATAGGACACAAAAAAAAAGTTTCTGAGTTGTGTGGGAATTACAGATAATCTTCCAAATGTTTCAGCTTAATATGCTTTTGTACTGTTAGGATCACAAGGGCTTCAAACTTCTCTCAAGGGAGATCTTGGTTTTATTGTACATTTACTATTTGTTTCAAACCCATTCACCATCTAAAAGCAGAACATTTTACTTTTGATATGCTCCTTTGCGTGGATGCACTGTTCTAAAAGTTTTTCTCTTCTTTCTCATGGGGAATAGAGACAAGTTGAATTCTTGTGCTTTTCTAATCTTTTGTTCTGGTACTGGATGCTGTAAGACTCCAGCCAATCCTCTTGGGGGGTGGAAAACTGTTGACCAATAATTGTTAGACTATTAATGCATATATAAAGAAAGAACTGTAAAGAACTCTCTCTTTCAGCATCTTGCGTGTGCTGGTTACCTGATTTACCTATGAGCTTCCACAAATCTCTGCAACATTTGGTGACCCCGCCGTGTGAAGTAGTGTTTTTCCAAGGTACGCTAAAGCCCTCCCTACCTGCCTTCTTGCCCCTCCTCACCCTCCCAGGGTCGCGGGGAGACTATGGAGGGCGCAGGTGTGGACTCTGGGGCACTGTCGCCATCCCAGCAGGACACCTGGGCTCCCATCTGAGCTAGGGTTTCTGACCGACTACTCGGAGATCTTTTGATATGGTTTGAGCAAAAGGGGTACTCCGACGTTTCACAGGCAGTTCCGAACTTTGAGATGTGGCTCTGTCTTGGGGACGAGTTCTGGTTTGAGGTTTCGTTTGGGAAATTTAAAGTCATATGCTTGTGTTATACATGGAGAAAAATCCTCGATTTATTGAGAGAAGAGGGGTCAGATTTTGGCTGAAAGGATGCCCATTCTTATCTAGAATCATGGGCTCTGCTGCGTGGCCATTGGCCCGGGCAGGCCTGCCCCTCATCCGATACACGTGGAAACTCTGAGCTGAGGTATATGTCCCCTCTGGACTATAAGCCCCGCACTTACCCAACGCCGGAGGAAGTCCTTGCCGAGCACATGGAGCAGAAGCGGCAGGCCGCTGCCACTGGGGCCGTGGCCAGAGCTGCTTGTGTGCCCCCCCCAAACCGCCAAGGGTAGGGGCTGGGCTGCCCCGTGCCCTGCGACCCGACTCTGTGTCGGCAGCAGATGACATCACCCCGACAGCGGCAGATGTAGGGGGAGCGGCCAATCCCACCTCGCTTCAGCCTGTGCCAGAGCCCTCTCCCACCATGACGGCTGACGTCAGCGGTATGCCTGGACTGACAGCCGAGCAGGCGACTCAGCCCGCGCCGGGGGTGGTTCCAGCCCCACAGGGTTCTGCACAGGGCGCCTCCCCCCTTGCTTCCACAGCGGCTGCTCAGGGCTTGGCGCCGCGCGCCTCCCCCCACTTCCACAGCAGTTGTGCCGGGAAACTCTGCGGGGGCTGCGCCAGCCACGCAGGTTGTCTGTTCTTCTGAGCCTCTGAACTGTATTTCGCAACAACTCGGAGCAATGTCTGAGATGCTCTTGGCACTGCTGGAGGTGTCCTCACAGACAGCCGCCGCTCTGCGTCTGTCTGAAACCAGAAATGCGTCTCTGAGAGCTGGGCAGGCGAATGTGCCGTACTCTGCCGCGAACGCGGATGTTGTAACCATAGTAACAACGGAGACGGCGGCACCTCTTCAGCTGCTTCATTCTGCTGACTCAGAGGAGATGGAAGCCACTCCCCTGTCCTCCTCGGCTCCCAGCCTGACTTCTCCGGACGCCTTCTCTCCCAGCCCATCGCCCGTGCTTGCGGAAATTCCGTCTTTTTTAATAGGGACAGCAGATGACGCCCGGATGGAGGATTCTGACACCGAGGTAGACGGCTCCTTGGTGCACGGGTGAAAGGGGGCGGTCGCGAAGAGGAGGAAAAAGCACTTGTTACAGACCCGCCCCTGGATAAGCCAAGAGTATTCCATCACATTAAAAGCCCAAAACCTGAGAAGGTACTGGGATTGTGTCAAGTTAGGAGCTTTGCAGGCGGGGGATTGGAATCTATTGGAAAGGATAGGGATGCCTCAACCCCTACCAGAGGCCATGGAGACTCAAGTGACAGCTGCAGTGCCTTCAGAAGGTGGGCCAGTGGCCCAGGGTGATATTAATGCTTTGCAAGGGGATGTTCAAGCCTTTCTGGTGTTCAAAGCAGCCCTGAACTTAGGCCAAGTGGATAACCATCAAGTTATAGCTTGGAAAGTGGTCCAGGATTTACAGACTAAGGCAGCACAGTATGGGCTTGGGTCTCCTGAAGTTATGCAGATTCTTAGGGTACTGAATCTGTTGACACCCTTTGACATCAGGCACTTGGGCCAAATTCTGTTCCAACCTGTGCAACTTCTAGTTTTTGAAAATAATTGGATAAAAATGGCTCAAAATGCCACAGATGAAAACATGCGTTTGCCTCTTGGCAACCCTAGGCGAGGAGCTGGATTGGATGTTCTGATGGGAGTTAAACCCCACGACAATCCTGACCTTCAAGCCAGATGGGACCCCCAACTGTTTGAACAGGCCCAAAAACTAGGTATAGGTGCTCTTCTTAAAACAATCAACATGGCAGAGCCAAAAGTGCAATATTCTCAAGTATTCCAGGGGCCATCTGAGTCTTTCCTATCTTTCGTCGAAAAGTTAGCTGCAGCATTGGAAAAACAGAAGGAAGATGATACCTTGAGACAGGTACTGTGCAAACAGTTGGCAAAAGACAATGCCAACAAAGACTGTGGAAAAATTATAGATGCACTGCAAGGCGATGTCTCCATTGCACAGATGGTGGAGGCCTGCTCTCAGGTGGGATCATGGAGCTCAAAGAAGCCTGCTTTGGCTGCATTTCTGTCACCTGCTCAGGCAATCCCTGACAGTGGGCAGTCCAAGGCTGGGAACAAACGAAGATGATCTAAATCACAGAAAAAGGGAAATGCAGGGACTGCAGTTCCCCAGTGCAAGAGGTGTGGTAGACCAGGGCATTGCTCAGACTATTGCAGGTCTAAATACCATGTAGAGGGCCAGCCGCTGTCGGGAAATGTAAAGGGGAGTGCAAAAAGGGGGAATTGCCCTCCGTCCCAAACGTTCCCCCAAAACAGGCTGCAAGCACTGGCTTACCCAGTCAGTGTAGAAATGGCACCCAAGGGCCAGCCCAGGCCAATGTCGCCAGCACTGGCTCATCTGGCCAGTGTGGAAATGGTGCCCAAGGACCAGCCCAGGTCGACGTCTACACAGGCAGGACAGTCGTCCTAGACTCTGGTAGCATTCACAGAGTCCCCTTGGATGCGCACGAACCTCTAAGGCAAGGGTATGGTGCTCTCCTGGTGGGAAGGCCTGAGGTCACCCACCAAGGGATCTTTGTTCATCCAGAAGTAATAGATGTTGGCTTTACAGGCCAGATTCATGCTATGGTTTCCATGCCAAGTGCCCCTATTGCAATCCCTGAAAAAACCCCCATTGCTCAGTTGATGCCTTTTGAGTCTTCTGTTCCCAGGGCAGAGCAGCAAGCATGCGGAAACAGCAGGACTGGAGTTCCAGAACTTCCGCAGATCTGCTGGGCCGCAGACATCTCTAATCAGAGGCCACAGCTGACATGTACTCTAATCCTGCCAGAAGCCCGCCCACGTCGAATTCGGCTTCAAGGTTTGATTGACACAGGTGCTGATGTAACAATTCTTTCCTCTTCCTCATGGCCTTCTACATGGCCCCTAGCCCCTGTGGGTTCAGCCATTGCATTGCTAGGAGGAACCACACAGAGCCAGCTGAGCAAACGACCTGTGTTGGTGAAAGACCCAGAGGGTCGCACAGCTGTAATCCAGCCTTATGTTACTCCAGCCCCAATTAACCTTTGGGGGAGGGACGTGTTGGCAGCATGGGGAGTCCGGATTGGGACAAATTTTTGATAGGGGTCACTGTGAGCAAGAGCGCACCATATCGGACGCTATCCTTGCGATGGCTAACTGAAACACCCGTATGGGAACCACAGTGGCCCTTGCCCAAAGAGAAATTATTCGCCCTTTGTCAGCTGGTTCAGGAACAATTGCAACAGGGACACATTGAGCCTTCTACTAGTCCCTGGAATACCCCCGTGTTCGTAGTTAAGAAAAAATCGGGGAAGTGGAGATTGTTACAAGATCTCCGCAAAGTTAATGCAGTGATGGAAACTATGGGAGCCTTGCAGCCTGGTATGCCCTCACCCACAATGATTCCCACAAAGTGGGAAATCCTGATCATTGATTTGAAGGATTGTTTTTTCACAATTCCTTTGCACCCCAACGACAGACCAAAATTTGCCTTTACAGTGCCTGCAATTAATAATGCTGAGCCTGTAAAGAGATTTCAATGGAAAGTGTTACCTCAGGGCATGAAAAATAGCCCGACAATCTGTCAGTGGTATGTCGCCCAAGCTCTATCTGGAGTCCGCAAGCAGTTTCCTAAGGCACTCTGCTACCATTATATGGATGATATCCTGGTGGCTGCATCCACCCAGGATGAGTTGCAGAGGTTACAGCCTCAACTGCTCGCTGCCCTGCATTCCTA
>VZRL01001622.1:0-10218 GCA_013397895.1 Origma solitaria | reverse complement strand
CATCCCTCCATCCATCCATCCATCATCCATCCACCCATCCATCCCTCTATCCATCCATCCCTGTCCATCCATCCATCCATCATCCATCCATCCCTCCATCCCTCCATCCATCCCTGCAGGCTGGGCTGGACCCCTCCAGGCATTTCTCCACTAAAACCTGCCTATGCCTATGCCACCCTATTTCAGTGCTCCCAAGCTCGGCTGCCCCTGCCCTGTTCCTGGTGCAACCCTTTCCCCACATGTCCCTTTGGTGCTTCTTTCACCTGGGAAAGGCTCCACACCAGAATTTTGAGCTTGGTGAGGCTCCTTCCAGCCCCTCTCAGGAATCTGTGGCAGCTTTGGGGGGATTTTCCATGGGGGGAACCAAACTCAGCTGGAGAGTGAACTCAAGGTAGGGACACCCTCTGGCTCTCTGTAAAATTGTCTCAGGCTGGAATACATCAGGATGCTTCAATCGCTTTTTCAACCTCTCCCATCCCCCTTGAGATCAGGCAATTATTCAGGAGCTGAGTGTAGTTTTCGGTACTTTAGAGACTCCACAGTCTGGATACAAAGGCAGGTTTGTTAAAAAAAGCTGCATTTAGTGAGCTCAAGCAAATGCTACTCTCAGGTGTACACAGCTTGGTAATTTTTCCTTTTTAAGATACAATATTAACTACGAGATAAACGTATGTGCATCTGAAAACCTGCCTGAAAGCAGGCAGGGAGGAGCTGGCATGCGGATATTCGATGTGCCTTAACGAGCTCCTTCCAAATGCAGAGCAAATGGTTATTCCTTAAGTCAGACCCAGAAAAGTGCAGGACAAGGTTTTGAATAGGATGGATTTAAAGAGCCAGTGTAGTTTTTATTGACACAATTAAGTCTAACCTCATCATCATGATGTTTTCTTTTACCTGTCTCTCTTGGCCGCTACCCTGTACCAGGAGCAGTTTCCCTCCAGCAGTGGCATTTTCCTCCTCTGGAGCTGTGTCTTTCCATCCTGCCATTTCCCATCAGTGGCATTGTTATGTCTCCTCTGCATCCCATTGGATCCAAGGCTGTCGCTATTGGAAAAGTCCCCGTGTCACCCACTGGCCTCCCTGAGCCCTTTCTCGTGGGTGCTGATGAGACCCCTGGGCTGTAGCAGGGCCCCAGGCCGTGCTCAGCACACCTGAGACAACATCCAAGTCCCAGCCCAGCTTTGCTGGAAGGGGAGGTGGAAAATATGGGGCAAGCTTAAAGACCAGTTTAAAAAATAAAGAATAAAATAAACCTGTCTGTTGATCCTAGAAATATCCAGGGATTCCTTCAGTTGTTACATATCTTGAAATGGCTTCGGACCACTCGATCTCACGCCTGTTGTTTATGGGCATGTCTGAAGTGCAGTGGCCATTGCTAACTCCCGTGCATCCCACAAATCCCTGACAGGAGGGTGGAGCAGGTGTGTGCTGGTCTCTTCTCCAGGTAACAAAAAACAGGACAAGAGGAAATGGCCTCAAGTTGCACCAGGGGAGTTTGGGTTGCATATTGGCAATTTTTTTCTGACAAAAAAGGTTGTCAGGCATTGGTAGGGGCTTCCCAGAACAGTAGCAGAGTCACCATCCCTGGAAGGGACAAGAAGTGACTGGATGTGGCACTCGAGGATGTGGTTCACTGCTGAACACGGTGGCTGTGTTGGGTTGATCATCACCATGGTGGGTGACCTTGGCAACCATAACAATTCCATGATTCGGTGGTTCTGTCCGTGCCGGGCAGGCTGTGCTGCAGGGGAGGGTGAGGGCTGTGCAGGGCAGCCCAGGGCCCATGGGCGCCCCATCCAAAGGGTGCTGGGGCTGCCGCAGGCAGCGCTCCGCTCCCCAAAGCCTCGGCACAGCGAGCGACTCCGGACACCTTCCTCCCTTCAGTCTGCTCAGAACTCTGCCTCGGACACAGCCACGCCGGGCACTGCTCCTCGGGCCAGCTGTCACTGCCCAGTCACCTGCGAGGGCATGGCCTGGTGCACAGGGACCGCTGGCCGAGGGGATGAGCACTCGCTGGCCCAGGAAAGGCAAAGCATTTTGCAAGAGCAAGGCTTTCAGGGCTAAATCAGCCATTTGATCATCCATGAAGAAGAAAGGCTTGTTTCCTGGTTGCTGTCTGCTCTGCCAAGAGGGGAAAACAAACAAACAACAAATGAGCTCATTATTTTCTGCTGTGCTCTCGGAGATGAACCATCGCCAGCTTCAGAGGGGATAAAACGCCTGCAGGGATGCAATGCTTCTTCCAGGAGGGCTCTTCTCTCCTAATCTTTTGGTTGGGGGTTTATTTGTGCTGCGTCCAAAGTGTTGGTTACAATCACTGTTGCCTGAGAAGCGCAACAAAGAAAGAGAATATGGCACTGGGAGAATCCAGGGAGAAAAGAGAAGAAGGGAAATTATCTGCCTCCTGTTTGGCTGTGCATTTGTCTCCATACACAGGGACAGGAAAATATGAGTGCGTCCCTTCCCTGGCATTACAGTTGGATTTAGAAAGGTAATAGGTTGTGTCTGAGTAAAGGACAGCTCCCTGAGTGGAATAGGATTAAAAAGGGCTGAATGCAAGCAATGCTTAAAGAAGGATTTTCTGGACTTGTGAGGAAGCTCTCATTAAGTTGTATATAAACAGAAATACACTTTCATTAATTAATACCAAACATATAAATACAAATAGGCATCAGAAAGTAAAAGTCAATGTCTCCTGTTTCATTAACTTACACCTGTGTGCTCAGCACTGCCTCAGAGGTGTTAAATTTGAGTCTAATTAACATAAATTGAATGTTAGCACAGGCTTCAGTGGAGACACAATTTCACCTTCTGTGCACAACCCAATTAGTTTGTGGATCTTTTTGTCCTGAATGCGTGTAATTATTTGGAGTATATCTATATTTTTATTTTCCAAACCCTCCCGTGGCTCTCAGCTCTGTGTTTAATTATGGATTATGTGGAAGAGCAGTTTTACTAATTAAACTCTGTTTTTATTTTAAATCCACTGTTAGATTATTTGTTCAGTGACCCCTAGTCCTTAGGATGGAGAAACAATAAACAGGTGTTCCCCAGTTATTATTTCTTCATGTCATTCATCTTGGCTTTTTTGCTATGAGAGCACAGCTCTGGTTTGTCTGTTTGCCAGAGGTGTATATGTGCCCTCGGCAGCTCTGGCTGCAGACCCTGGGTCTGTCCAGCTCAGCTGTGCAAACACTCACAGCAGCCACAGCTGATGGGGCAGCCCCGCGACCCTTGGGCTCCGTTCCCAATCTGCCACAAAGGGAGCGCGAGCTGGGCGCTGCCGGGTGCCACGGGCGCTCGGGGGTGCCACGGCTGCTCAGGAGTGCCACAGTCACTCAGGAGTGCCACGGGCGCTCAGGAGTGCCACAGGCGCTCAGGAGTGTCACAGTCGCTCGGGGGTGTCACAGGAGCTCAGGAGTGTCACAGGCGCTCAGGAGTGTCACAGGAGCTCAGGAGTGTCACAGTCACTCAGGAGTGTCACAGGCGCTCAGGAGTGTCACAGGCGCTCAGGAGTGCCCACAGTCGCTCAGCAGTGCCACAGGAGCTCAGGAGTGTCACAGGCGCTCAGGAGTGTCACAGGAGCTCAGGAGTGTCACAGGCGCTCGGGAGTGCCACAGGCGCTCAGGAGCGCCACAGATGCTCAGGAATGCCACAGGCAATCAGGAGTGCCACACCTGGGTTGTGTGGAGGCACAAAGCAAAACACAGTTGCTCAGGAGTGTCACAGGCGCTCAGGAGTGTCACAGGCGCTCAGGGGTGCCACAGGCGCTCGGGAGTGTCACAGGCGCTCAGGGGTGCCACAGGCGCTCGGGAGTGTCACAGGCGCTCGGGAGTGCCACAGGCGCTCAGGAGCGCCACAGATGCTCAGGAATGCCACAGGCAATCAGGAGTGCCACACCTGGGTTGTGTGGAGGCACAAAGCAAAACACAGGTGCTCAGGAGTGTCACAGATGCTCAGGGGTGCCACAGGAGCTCAGAGGTGCCACGGGCGCTCAGGAGTGTCACAGGCGCTCCGGAGTGCCACACCTGGGCTCTGTGGAGGCACAAAGCAAAACCCAGGTGGACAAGCTGTGCTGCCAGGCGGGAGCAGCACATTCCCCCTGGGACAGCAGGCTGACAACTTTGATGCTTCCCATTCCGCAGCAGCCTTCTGATGGATTATCAATGACCTTTCCCAGTGCTGGAAGAACCAGTGTGCTGGTGTGATCACCCTGAATGGTGCAGGAAGCTCCTCCCTGTGCCAGGATTGGGCTCACCATGTCAGGGATGTGTTACCACGAGAAACCTGGCTGAGCTGGGACAGGAACTGCATATGGCACTGGATTGCTGTCCTTGTCACCCACAGCTGGCTCCCACGGCCACAGAATGCCCTGAGCTGCTCAGCCGCGGGGACTTAGCTCAGACTGACACCCGGCTGAGTTTCTCGTGCTGCTCAGCACACGAAGTGCTGCCTGGGGGGTATTGCAGAATCAAATGTTTCTGTCAAATACCTGAGCACGCATTTCCTGAAATAAGCAGTTAATTTATTCCCTTCAGACAAATTTATTTTACTTGTCTTGGGTTTATATATCATGAATTGCAAAATGATACGAGGCTTAAACCATTTGTTTTACTGCAAGTGAGCGCTGCAATGATGGTAACTGCAAAAGTCAGGAGAGAGAGGTGGGGCTGAGGAGGACCCCACAGACTCAAACTCCTTCTGAACCGCAGCCTGACGGGGACAGATGGTGGCACAGAGCCGGCAGTGACGGCTCTGCAGTCCCAGACGGGTGGCACACCTGGCACGGGAGAGCCACATGCCCTTGTGGAAGGCCCTGTGCAGGATTTTGTCTCCAGGCTGAGCCTACAGCAGGCACCCACCCTGCCTTGCCAGGGCTGCTTCCCCTGCTCTGCAGTGTCCCCAGGGGGGGTAATTAGCAGCAGTGAGGGCACACACACGAGCCAGACCCTGGCAGCAGGGACATGCAGCTCCTCCTCGCTGCCAGCCGGCTCTGGCTGCCTCCAGAAGGATCAAAGGGGTGAAACAGCTCCTCCTCGGGAGCCACCACCTGCCACAGAGGCTTGTGACCGGCTCTTGATCCCGCACCAGGCATCCCCTCCCAGCTGCAGGGCCAGCGCCACCCAGGCATGGCCAGCTCGTGTCCCTGGGTGCTCTCGTGTCCCTTCTGAGCCATTGCGAGAGAGGATGCTCTGATAGCAACGGCAGCAGAGCCCAAACCGTGTCTGCTCTGCAAAGAAATCACAGAATAACAAAATCTGGGAGAATCCCGAGTTGTAAGGACCCACAAGGATGATGGAGTGCAGCTCCTGGCCCTTCCCAGCACACCCCAACAATCCCAGCCTGTGCCCGAGGGCATTGCCCAAACCCTCCCTGAGCCCTGCACAGCTGTCCCCAGTCCTCTGTCCCCAGGCCAGGTCCCAGCTCTGGGGCAGCAGCTCCAGAGGCTGAAGGTCTCCACTCCTTGGAGAGCCTGGGGGGCTGTGAGGGGCCAGCAGTGCTGCACCGAGGGTTTCACCCAGCCCTGTTTTACTGCCATGAACCTGCGCTAGCGTTACAGCTCAGCAGCTCTGCTTCCTCCAGCAAAATCCCCAGCACAAAATGTTTGTGTTCTTCGGTAACAGGACATGTTTTGATTTAGTTGGTGTTGCTGGGGAATAGATTTAAGGTATATTGGAAAAGCTGCTTTATTCAATAGCAGTCACTACAGGAAGAGCTATAGTGAAATAATTACTGTAGTATGGTTATATGGTAATTATGTTGGTATAATTGATGAACCTTCCCAGTGCAGAAAAACCCGTACTGCTAATAGCAAAGAGAAATTGGAGTTTTCCTGTCCTCAGAAAATGGTTTATTGCCCAGTCAAAATACACAGGCAACCAGTTAGAGTTAGGCCAGAGGGGGAGAGATCTCCACAGCATAATTAATCTTGGCCTAGCTAGAGCCCCATGCGAAGGGCAGAGTAAATTCTGGGATATAATTAAGCTCCAGTTCAAAAGCCTAAACTGAAATTGCATTTCCTGCCCTGCTGTGCCCCTCTGCACGTTTCACCAACAGCACAATAAATGTGTGTGCTGCTGATTTCCGTCAGATACCAACTCTGGTGGCTGCAGGGAGAAACCTTTGCTCCCACAGGGGTGCCTGAATTCTCAAATTCCTGTCCTAGAAGTCAGGGGCAAAGCACAAGAGGCCTTTCAGTCTAGTTTTGAAGGAGTAACATGTTTAAATTTGGCTGCCCTAGGAGTCAGGGTTCATCTCCCTGCTCACCCCCAAGGGAAGGTTTTACAGAGATTTGCTGTTATTCAGGTAAGACAAGGGCTCCAGGGAATGAAATCTCATCTTCAGTGCCCTTGGGAGCACATCCCTCCTCCAGCCTGGCAGGCAGGGTGCAGCTGCCACCCCAGGGTGCAGCTGCCAGCCCAGGATGAAGCTGCAGGATGGACTCGGCGGTGCCGTGGGCAGGACAAACCTTGGGAGACAAAGAAAAATGGTATAAAAGCCCCCCAGAAGGGATCTCAGGTCCTGGACGATGAGGCATTCTTGGCTGGGTTTAAGACTTTTGGCAACAACAACCGCGGCAGTCTGGGGGTTCAATTCAGCTTTCCAACAGGGTTTCGTATGTGTTGGAGATATTTCTGTGAGAAAGAGCATCCACAGGCAGGACAGAAAACCGCTGGCACGCACCTCCTTTTCACACCGCTCTGCTCACAGCCAAGTGTCCCTCGCACTGACCAGTGGGGTCCCAGGGCTGCCCTGCCGTGTCCCCTGTGCCAGCACATCGCTGTGCCGTCAGGCTGGGACACTGGGATGGGGCAGCAGCTGTGGGATCACTGTGGGTGGATCTTGTCTGCAGTCCTGGTGCATGATCCACAATTCCAATGGCACTACCTTGCCGCTTTAAGCTTGATTTATCTCAAGCATCCTTGAATATTACATCCTGATGAATAAAAGCACAATTCTGCTAACACTGCTTCAACCCAGCCCCATGGCAGCCAAGGACATCACAGCTCTCTGTCTTTTCCTTACCTTCCTGTTATTCACTTTTATACCCAAACCCCACAGTTCTGTCATTCCTACCTGGGATGCTTAAAACACACCACCAAATGACTAAGTGACCTTTAAAACATCTCTTCTAACACAAACTCTTCTATGCTTCTATGCTTACACCGTAGCAGATCCTGCTGATATTTGAATGCAATGTCAAAGAAGAAAACAACATTGAGTCTAAAGAATCGAAAGGCATAAGCCGCTCTTATGAAGCAATTTGTCTCACTCTTTAAAGCCACAGAAACTGGCAAGATTAAAATCTTATTTCCTTACATATATCTGGAAGGACCAATTACACTGACAAATGTGGCCTTGTCTCAGCTTGTCCCAAAACCTGTGGTGGCTCCTGGTGCCTTGGTGAAGCTGTTGAGCACACTGAAGAAGATGCTGTTTTCTGCATTTATTGACCTCCCTTGGGCGACATCAATTCAAAACCATTTCTTTTCTTCAAAGCTCCCTGCCCTGGTCGAGGCACAGATGGAGGGAGGTGCTGCTGCCCTGGGGCAGGAGCAGTGCCAGGGACGTGGAGCAGTGTCCTGCTGAGCCCACCCCGCTGGGGCCGGAGCCTGCGCTGGCTCTGGGGCTGCCGCAGCTGGGAGGAACAGCAGGCGAGCTCAGCCTGAGGTGGTGCAGCCACCAGGGCACAGGAGAGGCACAGCCCTGGGGCCATGATTGTGGAAGGAGCCAACTCCAGGAAACCAAAGGACAGAAATCCCCCCTGTCATCTGATGGTGATTTTCTTTCGTTGCAGTCCTGTTCTGGGCTGAGGAAGACGGGGGCAGCCTGCTGCACTGCAAAACAAAATTTCATCTTTTGCAGTCTCAGAAACCATATGGTTCATGTTTGAAATGTGGGCTCCCCACTGGTTTCAAAGACCTAAAACCAACAGAAAGTTCAGGAACATCCTCTTCAGCAATTCCAATTTGCTGTGATTTTAATAATGCAAATGTTCCCTGAGGTTTGCACTGCCACTTATTCAGTTCAGAATCATAGAAAAGAATCACTGAATGATTTAGGTTGGAAAAGTCCTCTCAGACCATGGAGTCCAACCCCAGCACTGCCCAGGCCACCACTGCCCATGTCCCTGAGTGCCACATCCACATGGCTGGGATGTCCCCAGAGATGTCCCCAGGGACGGGGACTCCACACTGCCCTGGGCAGCTGTGCCAGGACTGGACAAGCCTTCCCATGAAGAAATATTCCCTAAGATCCAGCCCGAACCTCCCTGGTGCAACTGGAGGCTCCTCTCATCCTGTGGCTTGCAGAGCTGCCCCAGGTCCCCGGGAGGTGTCCATGGGGACACGAGCTGGCACTTGGCACCACTGCTCCCGTCCGGTCTGTCCTGCGTCCAACTGGGCCAGGCGACGGTGCTGGGATTGCGTCACTGCTGGGGGTGGGGAACCCAATTTGCATTTTCAAAGCAACTCCCCAGAATTAGGTTAAATATTGATGCAATTTCCTAGAAAGCTCTGAAATTAAATCTATTTGTCATGGCAGAAGGAGCACGAAGACAGAAGAAGGGTCAGTGCTCTTTTACTGCAGAGACAACGTCTCCTTACCCCACCTTGCATCCCCCACCACTCATGGGGTGCTGGCCATTCCAAGGGAAATTAATTAGCAAATGCAACATTAGACATACCTTTTGTACAATCAATAACGTGGTGTACATATTGTATGTACCTGAATTATTACCATCATTTTAAATACAATTAAAGCCATTTATTGTTGAGTTTCTTGAACCATGATGCGGAGCTGCTATAACAGATGCTCATATCACGCTGGAGAAATTTTGATAGAAAACTGTGATTAAAAGAGGATAAATTGCCATTACTGCCCACAGAAATGGACAAATAATATTATTGTTCTCACTATTGTAACCAGAACCTGAAGGGTTTCAGTCTGGCTCCATTTCACATGTCACTGGGGGCAGCTGGCCAGTGGATTCCACGGGGTTTATCTCTGTTCAGTTCTGTGAGGTGAGAACAAACAATTATTTAATCAAATAAAAAGGAAATATTTCAGTCTCATTTCGCTCATTCCCTCCCCTTTCCCTCTCTTTTTATGTGTGAATAAAAAATTTTTCATTTTAATAACTATTTCCAAGGTCATAGTGGCTTCTGCTCAGGATTCCTCTTGGCCTTTCAGCCAGCCACAGTGAAGAAAAACCATCTTCTTGAAAATCATCAGCCCCAGGAGACCTCAGAGCCCTTCCAGAGCCTAAAGGCACTTCAGGAGAGCTGGAGAGGGACTTTGGGAAAGGGATGGAGACATGGGACAAGGGGGAATGGCTTCCCAGAGCCAGAGGAAAGGGATAGAGGGGATATTGGGAAGGAATTGCTCCCTGGGAGGGTGGGAGGCCCTGGCACAGGTGCCCAGAGCAGCTGTGGCTGCCCCTGGATCCCTGGCAGTGTCCCAGGCCAGGCTGGACATTGGGGCTTGGAGCAGCCTGGGACAGTGGGAGGTGTCCCTGCCATGGCAGGGCTGGCACTGGGTGGGGTTTTAGGTCCTTCCAACCCAAACCAGTTGGGATTCTGGGATCGATTCCATTCTGGGTGGAGATCTGTGCCCTTCCTCTCATTATCCGTGCTCTTTCTGGAGAAAAGCACAGTACAAAGGCTGTTCCTCGGAGAGGAGGGGACAGCGCCTGGCGTTTATTTTGAAGCTCCAGTTTGTGTGTCGCCCTGAGCTGGCTGCTGCTCGTGGCCCTGCCTGGGCAGGGCTGTGGAGCCGTGTTTATCCCGGGAAGGTCAATCCCCCAGCGTGCCCTCCCTGCCCCAGCTCTGGCCGGGGATAATGGCACAACGAGGGAACTGTCTCCCTTTGCTGGTCACAAGCAATTTAAATTCCTGAGGTGTTTGTGACAAACAGGTGACAGCGAAGCACCTGAAATGCCTGTGCCATGGAAGCAACATCCATCTGAGGCAGCTTTTCCCTTTTGTTGTACAAAGAGTGAGATTATCAGGAATAATGCTGGAATGAGAACAGCCCGCAGGCTCTGTGCTCTGACAGGTTTATCTCCCGAGATCACCTCATGCCAAAGCCTTCCCTGGGTAGAGGCTATATCAGGTGGGGAAAAAAAACACAAATCTTCTCCTTATTCATACTAAAAATGGGAGCAGTGGCAGTGCAGCAGAGAATCACAGACACAGGACTGCCCTTGTTATTCACACA
>VZRL01001614.1:12651-24435 GCA_013397895.1 Origma solitaria | reverse complement strand
TTTTGGGCAGGAATTGGTGTTCTAGAGGCTGATTTGCCCCGAGCAGGCCCCGAGACCCTTCAGAGACACAGTCAGAGCAGTGGGGATTTGCTTTATTGGGCAATAAATCAATTATTTATTTATTGCGTGTGGGGGTGTGGGGATTCACTCCTCCAAACACACACACCCGGCACTGCCAACACACAATATTATGGTAACACTCATGAATATTCATCACATTCCCCGGGATGGGAGTGGTTATACAAATCATTTCTGGGCAATCATTAATATCATTAGCTGTGTGCCACGCATGCGCTGTGTGTCCTGGTGGTCTTTGGGGGTCTGCTCGTGATGAAGATCTGGAGTCTTCATCACAGTGCACTTTTCACCTTTCTCTCTGGAGCATGGGCAGCCCTTGGTGGGTGATTCAGGGTTTCTGTGCTGGCCTCAGACAGATTCTTGTCCCTCTTACCTTGACAAGATTAAGGGAATTCTGTTTTCCTGAGTTTAGAATTTACGTATTCTGTCTCTCGGCTTGAGTTACCTATTGACCAACCCTCTCTCAATGCACAGCAGCAGAAGGCTAGCAGGGGCGGCCTGGAGCCTGGGAAAGGTCTGAGGAGGCAGCCTGGAGCCTGGGTCTGAGCTGGGTTTTGGAAAGGTCTGGAGCCTGGGTTTGAGCACTGGAAAGGTCCAGGAAAAAGCAGCCTGGAGCCTGAGTTTGAGCAGTGGAAAGGTCTGAGAAGGCAGCGTAGCGTCTGGGTTTGAGCGCTGGAAAGGTCCAGGCAAAGGCAGCCTGGAGCCTGGGTCTGAGCTGGGTTTAGGAGAGGTCTGGGGAGGCAGCCTGGAGCCTGGGTCTGAGCAGTGGGAAGGTCCAGGCAAAGGCAGCCTGGGTCTGAGCTGGGTCTGAGCTGGGTCTGAGCTGGGTCTGAGCTGGGTTTAGGAGAGGTCTGAGAGGCAGCCTGGGTCTGAGCTGGGTCTGAGCTGGGTTTAGGAAAGGTCTGGAGCCTGAGTTTGCACTGGGTTTAAGGAAAGGTCTGGAGCCTGGGTCTGAGCTGGGTCTGAGCTGGGTTTAGGAGAGGAGGCAGCTGAGCCCTGCACAGCAAACTCTCCGTGTGCTGAAGGGCCCTGGGAGCCTCCCTGCCCCGTCTGGTGATGCTCTCTGTGGCAGCCTCCGCTCGGATCCATCTCTGCCTCAGCCTGGGATCTCGCAGGCAATTTGCTTTGTGGAAAAACAAACAGACTCAATAGGCAAATAAGAAGAATTTTTCTGTTTCCTCGTTCAGTTTCATTCTCGGCAATTTTTGGGATGTGAGCTTTCATTGTTCAAGCTGGTTTTACATTTTTATTTTATCCGGGGTTTTTTCCACGCTGATAATTTGGAAGTGAGCTGGTGTGGAAGGCAAATGTGGAGCAGGTGTAACGGAGCTGTGCTTCAGAACCAAGAGATGCACTTGCTGCCCCCAGTGAGGATTTGAAACATTTTAGTCGTCTTTTAAAATTTGCTTCACTTTTTCATAAGCTAACGTCTTTACAGACCAGAAATAACCCCGCGGCAGTGCCTGGGCTGGATCAAGGGCTGAACCTCCTTAAAACATTTTCGAGCTTATTTCTCTCACAGAACTAAAATATTGCTGAAGGAAAAAAATACATCTCAGCTCTATTGGTATTTAGCTGTACTTTTCTTATTCGTGTTGCTTCTCGAACCACAAAAATCTTAAGAAATTCAGTGCCACCATCTATGAAGCATGTAATTTTTATTGTGAATATTAAAAGCCCATACAGTAAGATTATATTAATTAAGAACAGAAAGAACAAAGGCTCACACTCTATTTTCTGCTTGGCTTCCATAAGATTATATATTTGCCGCCGTGAGATTATATATTATTGCCTGCATTGTCTGTGCTGATTGTCTCGAATGGTGCAATCGAGGTAATGTTCAGGACCCAGGCCTGTGTTATGTAAAATTTTCAGCATTTTTCTCCACTTCCAGTTTTCCTTTTGTTCATTTCTGCAGCGAAATTCGGAACAACAGCTAATTTCCAGCAGCTCCGTGCGCCAAGAATAGGAGCTTATGAAACTTTACAAAAACTTAAGGCCACAGAACTTTGAATTTCTGTTTAAAGTGCTGAGCTGCTGGGTTTAGAGCTCATGTTGTGGTTTTTAACCGTTTTTGTGGACAGCACAGACCATAAATGTTGCAGTTTGGGGTCACCTGCTGCCGAGTGAAGGTTCCCTTCAGAGCTGCTGCCCAAAGCTCAGAGAGCTGCGAGCCTGAGCAAACTCTCTGTGCACAGCGAGTATCTCTGCAGATTCCTCGAGCTCCTCGCTCTCGGTACTCTGCGTGATATTCTGACAGGATTTTCAGCGTTCTCAGACCTGTTTTCCCCTACAAAGTCTGAAGTCTCAGCACTATAAAGATGTTCCTGGGCCTCACCATCGAAATAGGACTTTGGGGGAAAAGCTGAAAATATATTTACATAGAAACAGCAGTTGGGAAGTTCACTATGAAATATCAAAAGTGCTTTTTAAAGCAGTCAAACAAGGCTTTTGTTTTTTCTATTCAGCAGGAATTCATTCCTAGGAATTCATTCCTAGTGCAAGAGTGATTCGCTTGAATCTTTTAATTTATGAGGCCCAGTTTTCATAAAATGATCAACCTTGTGTTCAAAGCACACAATCACAGATACAAAATAAACTCTGGCGTTTTCAGACAGAAGCTGTAGTGCCGGCGCGGTCCATGACCTCTGTGTGTGCTCCTTTGCAGGTGGACCCAGTGTTCACAGGCGAAGTTAAGGAGAAGGTGAAAAGGTAAGAGGTTGGTGTTAACCCTGTGTGTGCCGAATGAACGCAACGGGCTGCCCCTTGTTCATCGTGGATGTGCAAATGAGTGTCGGTGCTCAGCTCTCCGTGGCACTGACAGATCTGTTAGGGTTCTGTGGTGTGGAACACTCTCAGACCAGGCATTCTAAACGTTTTGAGTTTTAGAATGACCAGTGCGCTCATGTTTTGTGTTAAATCACATCCTTAGAATAGCCATTGCGTTCATGTTTTGTGTTAAATCACATCCTTAGAATAGCCATTGCGTTCATGTTTTGTGTTAAATCACATCCTTAGAATAACCATTGCGTTCATGTTTTGTGTTAAATCACATCCCATTTACTCTGATTTGCATTTATTATTCATGGAATCACAGCATGCTTTGGGTTGGCTGAAGGACCATCCGGTTCCAACCTCAATCAATCTTGCTGTCCCTAATCTCGAGCGCAGGATTAATTAGGGACAGCTCCCAGCCCCGTCCTGGCCTCGAGCATTGCCAGGGTGGAACACGCACAGTTTCCGTGGCCATCCTGTGAACCCTCACAGGGGAGAGTTCCATCAATTCCTTCGATCCTTCCATGATTTCCTTTGCTGAGGAGGTCTCCCCGGGTGTGCCTTTGTGTAGGGGAGGATGAAACAGGAAAGGCTCATCAATGTGATCACCTGGCAAAAGATGCTGAGAATATGGAAACTATAAGCGAGATTGAAATGGAGACAAGCTTGGAGATACCAAACCCCAGGGACTGAACAGCTGGAAAACAATGGTGTGGCCACTGAAGGGAATCCCCTTTGGATTAAACAATCCCCTCTGCTTGCAGACAGCTCCAAGGGGCAGAGCAGACCCTGCCAGCTTGGCAGAGGCTCCAAAAAGCAGTTTTTAGGGTTTAAAATATAACGCCGTATGGGAATGCAATGACTCTCCTAGGCTGTGTGTAAATGTTGTAGGATTTGTAGCTTGTTCTAGATTGGTTAGTGAAAATTAGAATATTCAGCACAGAGGATGATTTATTGGATTGTAAACGGCAACCACGGCATTCTATTCTGTATTCTGTACTTTTCTTCTCTCTGTCTCCCCTCTGTGCCCTGCTCTGAGCTGTGTCTGGCAGCTCCCAGCAGCTCCCCTACACCCACACCTTTCACAATAAACCTCATGCTCTGAGACCAAACTCCAGAGATCTCTCGTCTCTGTCTCGACTGTCTGAAACAAACCCAACAAACACCACAGACCCAATGCTACACCTTTGCCTTGCAGGGCCCCCGGAGTGCATTTGCTGCCGGAGCTGCCCCAGGATGAGCTCCACGCCGCCGTGAGGAGAAGCTTTGCCGTGGTGAACAGCTCCATCTCGGAGGGCATGTCTGCTGCCATCCTGGAGGTAATTCCGTGTTCCTGGTTAGGGTATTCAGCGAATGTAAAATCGCTTTTTAGCACTGGAAATGTGTGTCAACATTTCATGTCTGTGTTTCAGAGCTAGTGAAGGCAAAACTAAAATATTTCTTTTTGCAAGTGTTAGCAATTAAGTTTTTCTTCCTTGAACTGACAGTTTTCTGTGCTTTGTCTATTTGTTTTTAAAGGACAGAATGTAATTTTATCAATCCTATTAAATTAACAATACAGACCTGAGATGCAGAAAATCATTCTGATTTACTGGGGTTGTCACTGTGCTTGATTCAACACCCACTTCCTTATAATGTTGCTAGAATGGACTTTCATTTATTTTTACGTCCTTTCAAAAAGCAATCTAAGAGCTGTATTTGGTTATTTAATTCTGAAGTGATTAATGAATGAATGACACGCTCAGTTAATTCTTTTGCCATCGGTATTGAGAATTAATAACTGGTTTTATTTCATACCTGTCAAAGCAGGGCACTGCTTAGTACGAAAGGCTTTCTCAGAAAAAAATAATTTGCTTGAAGTGGAAGGTCTTTGGGCAAACGTCTTTCCCTGTTCCATTTATTTTGGTGGGAGCTGAATGTTGTTTCATGATGATCTCAGATCACAGGAGCCGTTTGCATTCGTGACCCTCCGTTTCTGTTTCTGCTGAGTTCATTTCCAGCGTTCTGTTCTTCCACACCTCCCAAGGTGGAAGTGAGTAAAACTGAGTCCCCAAATGGCCGTGCTGGGGTGGCAGCAGCGCTCTGTGACAGTGACATTTCCGCAGCCGCGGCTGTGTCAGGCCAGGCACACTCTGGGGGTGCTTGCTGTATATTATTCTCTGCATTGTCCATGCATGATTGTCTCAAACGGTGCAATCGAGGTAACGTTCAGGACTGAGGCCTGCGTTATGCAAGATATTCAGCATTTGTCTCCACTGCCAGCTTTCCTTGTGTTCATTTCTGTACAGCTCTGGGCTGTGCAGTGGGGTTTTATAAAACCCTGCTGCAAACATCTGACCCTCAGAGCAGGGGTCAGCCCCAGAAAGGGAAATTTAACCATTGTGGGTTTGGGTTTGTGTGTGTGCTGCTCACCTGTGCCGTGGGGTTTCATAAAACCCTGCTGGAAACATCTGACCCTCAGAGCAGGGGTCAGCCCCAGAAAGGGAAATTTAACCATTGTGGGTTTGGGTTTGTGTGTGTGTGCTGCTCGCCTGCACAGTGCGATTTCATAAAACACCTTGGTGGAAGCATCTGACCCTCAGAGGAAGAGTCGGCCCCATAAAGGAAAGTTCTTTCCTGTGTGGGTTTGTGTTGGTGTCTGTGTGCATGTGCTGCTCACCTGCGCAGTGGGGTTTCATAAAACCCTGCTGGAACATCTCTCTCAGAGGAAGGATCTGCCCCATAAAGGAAAGTCCTTTCCGTTGTAGGTTTGTGTTTGTGTGTGTGCTGCTCACCTGCGCAGTGGGATTTTATAAAACATCTCTCTCTCAGAGCAAGGGTCAGCCCCGGAAAGGGAATTCCTTTCCGTTGTGGGTTTGGGTTTGTGTGTGTGTGCTGCTCGCCTGCACAGTGCGATTTCATAAAACACCTTGGTGGAAGCATCTGACCCTCAGAGGAAGAGTCGGCCCCATAAAGGAAAGTTCTTTCCTGTGTGGGTTTGTGTTGGTGTCTGTGTGCTGCTCACCTGTGCGGTGGCGTTTTATAAAACACCTGCTGGAACACCTCTCTCTCAGAGCAAGGGTCAGCCCCAAAAAGGGAATTCCTTTCCGCTGTGGCCGGCAGCAGGAAGGGCCATCTGCCGAGATCCTGGTCAATAATGAGGCAGGAGACGATGCATAAAAATCCTCTGGTCCTGGGCTGGAGATAACAGGCTGGAGTTGGGAAATGCAGCTTTCATTGTCTGCGAAGTTCAACATTTAACAAGGTCATAAATCTGTAAACAGTGTTTTAGAGTGAGATAAATATATAATAGAAAAATGAGATAAATATATCATCACATCTATCTCAACCTGCCCTAAGGTATGCAGGAGCTAGGAGCCATAACTAATTGCTTTGTCAGCTGGTCCTGATAGCTCAGAGATTTTGCCATAACTGATCTGTTTTCTGTTTGGCATTTGAAGAAGAGAAAACAAACGTTACAGCAAACATTAAAATTGCATCTCTTCCTGTGAGAGCTCAGGAGCTCTGCACGTTCCTGGGCACGAGATGGAAAAAGGAACCAGTGCTGGGAAAGTTCGTGTGTTCCCTGTGCTCCTGCTAAGGAAAAGGGTTTGGCTCTAGCACCATTTCATTCTGTGCTCGCAAGAATATTCCGGCTCTTGTGAAAATCGTTCAATTGTTGTGCTCTCCCCAAAAATAGGCCAATTAAAAAAACCCAAAACGTTGTAGAAAAGGAAGTTGCACAGACTCTGTTGTGCTGTAAGGCACAATCCAGTCTTGGACAATATGTGAAGTACAGGCCTTGTAGTTTGGGATGAAAGCCATAGCAAATGGTAAAAATAGAAAAACTAAAGATGAGCGGCTGTTGTAAAGCAGTGAAGTTGAAGAGCCAAGGAAAAGATGCATAGGCTAGAAGGAAGGAAACGAGGGACAGTCCAGAAGACAAAGTAGTAAATAAAGGCTGTATTTACTCTGTGAGCTCAGTGGTGCTGGGCAGAGAAGCTTATTGGGTAAGATGTTCCCAGAGCTTTGATTTACACTCTGCGTCCATCTGCAAGAGCGCTGAAACGCATCTGCAGTCAAAATAATGCAACAAAACAGATGGCCAACGGACTGAAATGCTGGTTTATGCTATTATTCCTGGAACCTGGGTCAGTAAATTATACATATTTTCAACAATGCAAATGATTCTTTTTACTGCTTAAAAATAGACTAAGTATCTAAATTAAATTCGAAGGCACTTCGTGCAGTAATTATTTACAGCCCAATCCATTTGGTTAAGGCCAGGGGTGTAAAGGCAGCTCTGCATCTGAAGTTTTTGGCCATCTGCTCTGTCCTTCCCTAGCTATAATTCATTGGTACCTGTGTGTTTTGGGGCCTGAAGGTTTTCTCGTGCAGCAGTTACTGCCCTCCGAATCTGTGAGACAGAACAAATGCCTCTCCCTTTAGAGTTTGGAAATTACAGAAAATTAAATATTAACTCAGTGCTTGACTTGGATCAATCGCCAGCTCTGTAGCTTTCGAAAGCAGAGGTGATGAATGTACCCTGAAGCAGTTCTGAGCTGTTCAGCCCAGGGAAAGCTCCAGCCCAGAGCTGCCCCAGGCCACGGTCACTCCTGTGCTGTGTCACTGGCCAGGGGCTCCTCCCTTGAAGGGACAGTTGTGACAGAGCCAGACCTGAAATATTTTACATTTTTGGTTTTTAAAAGGAGAAATGCAGCGAGGGCAGGGGAGGGCCTCGGGCAGGTGACAGCAGACACTGCCAGCCTCACTGCCGGACCCAGCTCTGGGTTTGCAGAACAGAAATTCAGTAAAACATCTTCACATTTATTAACTGAAGGTGTTGAGCGAGGTCAGCAGCCTGAGCGCAGGGGCACGTCAGCTGTCAGGGGAGCAGCTCAGGAAGAGCTGAATGAGGAATTCTGTCACCCCTGGAGGTGTTGGTGCTTTGCTGAGGTCCTGCTGCTGGGGCGGGACCTGGGGCATGGGAGCCAGGAGCAGAGTCCTGGAGCTGCAGATGTTTTCTGGAGCTGCAGATGATTCCTCGAGCTGCAGAGTCCTGGAGCTGCAGATGTTTTCTGGAGCTGCAGATGATTCCTCGAGCTGCAGAGTCCTGGAGCTGCAGATGTTTTCTGGAGCTGCAGATGATTCCTCGAGCTGCAGAGTCCTGGAGCTGCAGATGTTTTCTGGAGCTGCAGATGATTCCTCGAGCTGCAGAGTCCTGGAGCTGCAGATGTTTTCTGGAGCTGCAGATGATTCCTCGAGCTGCAGAGTCCTGGAGCTGCAGATGTTTTCTGGAGCTGCAGATGATTCCTCGAGCTGCAGAGTCCTGGAGCTGCAGATGTTTTCTGGAGCTGCAGATGATTCCTCGAGCTGCAGAGTCCTGGAGCTGCAGATGTTTTCTGGAGCTGCAGATGATTCCTCGAGCTGCAGAGTCCTGGAGCTGCAGATGTTTTCTGGAGCTGCAGATGATTCCTCGAGCTGCAGAGTCCTGGAGCTGCAGATGTTTTCTGGAGCTGCAGATGATTCCTCGAGCTGCAGAGTCCTGGAGCTGCAGATGTTTTCTGGAGCTGCAGATGATTCCTCGAGCTGCAGAGTCCTGGAGCTGCAGATGTTTTCTGGAGCTGCAGATGATTCCTCGAGCTGCAGAGTCCTGGAGCTGCAGATGTTTTCTGGAGCTGCAGATGATTCCTCGAGCTGCAGAGTCCTGGAGCTGCAGATGTTTTCTGGAGCTGCAGATGATTCCTCGAGCTGCAGAGTCCTGGAGCTGCAGATGTTTTCTGGAGCTGCAGATGATTCCTCGAGCTGCAGAGTCCTGGAGCTGCAGATGTTTTCTGGAGCTGCAGATGATTCCTGGGGCTGCAGAGTCCCAGGCTGCCAGGCAGAGTGGGGCCCTGGTCCCTCTCGCGCCCCGGCTCAAGGCCCTGGTGTCCCTCTCGTGTGGCCCTGGTGTCCCTCTCGTGTCCCGGCTGAAGCTGTGGCAGTGTCACTGTGCTGACTGTCCGGACTGTCACCGTGTGCTTTTGGAACTCCTCCTTCAGAACAGATTTGTTCAGCAGTGACATCAGAGCAAATGACAACAATTTGTGGATGCCCAAAGACACTGTTTTCTCTCACCAAAACGACATCTTAGAAACTTCTTTTTTAAAAAAACTGTCTCACCAACTTTAGATGAGTGCAGAAGTCTAGTCTGTAGTTTTTATATTTCAAATTCATTCTGGTTTGTGTTCACTTCATTAGTCTGCCTGAATTACCTGCAGACAATCTGGTGGTTTGATACGAAGTGCAGAATGGGTTAGGTCATTAAGAGTTGTTATTATTTTTAGCACTAACTGCTGCAGAGCAGATCTTTGTGCCAGGGCTGTAGAATTGCTATGGTCAGACTCGTGGCTGCGGTGGAGATTTAAATAGTGCTTTTCTTGGATATTTAAGTTATTCATATGTTGCTAAGTTCCAGCAGTCCCTTCCTGTTCAAAATATAATTTTTTGAATATCATCCAGGGTATTTGTCTCTTCAGTTATGTCCAAACTACAGAAAATCATAGTTTTCTCTGCAGAATTTGTTTTCTTGCTATGTGGACTGAGGCAGAATGCTCCTCGTGCAGGACTGTAATGACAGCAATTAAAGATGCATTGACTCTGGAGTGGCAGGGAATCAGTGTGAGACAGACTGAAGATCGGGAGGAGTGGATTTCTTTCTCATTTGACACTGCCATAATTGTGCGATATGAATACTTCTGGTTTTACAGTCAGTGCATCCCAGCCCTGCCATCCATCACTAGGAATTAAAGCTGTGATCAGGACACGCACGAGTGGCAGAGTGGAGTGTGCAGGGTCTGCACTCTGCAGGAATGAGGCTGTGCTTTGTCACGGGAACGCTGTCCTGCCCCGGGACGGGTACAGCACCCCAGCCCTCCTTTCCTTCCTGAACGTGTCCCGTGGGCACAGCCGAACCCCTGCTCAGAGGCATTCCCTGCTCTGTGAGCCTCCGGCAGGGCCGTGTGATCCTCAGTGTTGAGAGCAGAGCCTCTCCATGCTCCCTCACTCAGGGCCGTGTGGATCCTGTGTGCATCCTGAACCTTCTGTGTCCCCTCAGTGGGGGCTGTGTCCATCCTGTGTGCTCTGGGAGCAGAACCTCTCCGTGTCCCTTGCCTCCCGCAGCCCCTGCTGGCTCAGAGCCCCAGCAGCCCAGGCCAGCACAGGAGCTCCAAGGAAAAGCTTTTCCCAGAGCTTCTGGTGACCCACAGGAATCAACCGAGGACTTCCGAGTGACCTCCAGGGTCCCTTCCCTGCTGTTGAGCTGCCCACGTGTCCTGAGTTCTGCATGTTACAGAGAATCTGTGAAAAGTGTGTTTAATAGAACTAGAAAAGAGCTATTTCCCTGGATTTTTGTGCTCTGCACTAATCTTCTTGTGCACAATAACGGAAGGAGTTGACAACAACCTTTGAGCTGAAATTCAGTTTTATCCTCCTCAAGCCTGGAGCTTCCAGGGGAAACAAAATGCACACTTGGAGGTGGAAAAGAGCACAGGATGAAGCAGCTATCCATTGACTTCCTGCACTGATTGCTTCTGATAGTGTATTCAAAGTTACAAGAAGAACAAAAATATAAAGAAATATTTCAAAGTTCCATATAGGAGGTTGCATTGGACGTGATGTTTTTCAGTTAAAAAACTGGAGAGGTGGGAAAGAAGTTTGGTTTGTTGTTTCTGCTTTTCATGCTAAAATTGTTGTCATTACCACCTTGAAATCCACGAACCCTTTTGAACTTTTGTTTCCTTTTTTTTTTTAATATCCCTCTAGGCAATGGATTTAGACATTCCGGTGCTGGCAAGGAACATTCCCGGGAACGCAGCAATAATTAGACACAAGGAGACAGGACTGCTGTTCTCAAACCCCCAGGTAAGAGAGCCGCGGATCCTCAGACCCTTGGAAGGTCAGGCTCATTCCCGTGACAGCCGTGTGTCTGTCGGGACTCTTGGCTTTCCCTCTGGGCAGCTCTGCTCAGATTCTGCTCTCCGGAGCTGTGCTGCTGCCTCTGCGCGTTTGGGTTCGGGGAGCTCGGCCTGCGGTCAGCCTCGCGGAATGTTTGTTGGGAGTGGGAACGGTTCTGCTCTTGTTCCACCGGGGCTGAAGGTTCATCCTGCGAAAAACGGAGTTCACTCTCCTGTTGAGATTTAGAAGTTTAATAAAGGACAATAGGGGGCAAAAAAACCAATAAAGCAAAGGAACAGCGCTGGGTGCTTGGCCCTAAGCCAAGAAGCTCACCTGCCATTGAGGGAGAGTCTTAAATACTCTTTGTATTGCATCAGCCTCATGCCTATTCATAAGCATTCATATTCAAACTGCTCTCAAAACTGTTTTGCATGTTCCAAGAACTGTTTTGCATGGCTCCTCCTTGGTCCCTCCTTTTTAGAGCATGCGTATTTTTTGGATTTAGTTTTTTTTTCAGGTTTTATCGTCTCCAGTTTGGGCTTTTCTCCGTGGTCCTTGCATCGGTTATGGCTGACAGTCAGGTATCAGTGGCTGGGCTTGTCTGTGCTGTTCTTTGGGTGTTATCCAGTCGAGCAGGCAGTGTGGTAATGAATTATTAAAATGCAGATACAGATCTAATGTCAATATCCACCTGAGATGGACAGAGACTCTCTGACTTGTTAAGGTTAGAAAGTGTGTGTTTATTTATTTATTTATAACTCCCAAATGTACAGCTCTGAGTGACAATGCAGCACAGAACTTATTGATCTATAACAACAATGCATATTTAAAATACAGACACACATTCAGAGCATAAGCGCCTCCCATTCCTCGCTTCGTGTGGAAATTAGCAAAAAGTCATTAAGCATGCGCAGTTAATTGGGTCGGTGGTCGTTAATTGGGTCTGAGAGCTGCTTTTGAGGAAGTAATATGAGTCTTCCTCACTGTGACCTTCTTACTTCATTGATTTTTGACAAT
>VZRL01001608.1:123342-240781 GCA_013397895.1 Origma solitaria | reverse complement strand
TGTGCAGCGGGGCCGGCGGGCGGCAGGGGGAGCCGCGCCGCGCCGGCCGAGCGGGGCCAGCCGAACCCGCGGGGACACTGAGCGCCGAGAGCCGCGCTTCCCGCTGCGCTCCTGGCACAGCACAGGGACTCACAGATCATCTCCTGCCATGGCAGGGACACCTTCCGCTGCCCCAGGCTGCTCCAAGCCCCAGTGTCCCACTGACAGGGATCCAGGGGCAGCCACAGCTTCTCTGGGCACCCTGTGCCGGGGTCTCACCACCCTCACAGGGAAGAATTTCTTCCCAATATCCCCATCTACCCCTGCCCTGTTTCAATTCGAAGCCATTCTCCCTTGTCCTATCACTGCAAGATCTTCTAAAAAGTCTCTCTCCATCCTTCTTGTACCCTGCGCTCCAAGAATGGGCATTAAAATCCAGGCCATAGGATGTACCTGCAGGAGCATAAAAAATAACAGATGCACGCACACACAAGTAATAAAAAATAGAATTCACACACTGTGGGAGGTAGCCTGCAACTGCTTCTTGATATGCAGCCTTTTGGTTTTAGAGGGGGCTAATAAAAAGGATGGAGAGTGACTTTTTACTGGAGCAGATAGTACAAGGACAGGGGGGCAATGATTTTCAGCTGAAAGAGGATAGATTTAGAGGAGATGTTAGGAGGAATTTTTTCCCTGTGAAGGTGGTGAGGCCATGGCACAGGGTGCCCAGAGAAGCTGTGGCTGCCCCTGGATCCCTGGAAGTGTCCAAGGCCAAGCTGGACAGGGCGTGGAGCACCCTGCTCTAGTGGAAGGTGTCCCTGGCCATGGCAGGGGGCTGCTGCTAAATGATCTTTAAGGTCCCTTCCAACCCAAACCATTCCATGACATGCCCACATCTCCCTCCTTGTAAAGAACTGTAAACAAGCTCTCAGGTTGGCAAGTTTTGGTGGGGCTGCAGTTTGCCACCTGGCAAGTCCCTCCTCAGAATGGGTTCAAACCCCACCCTGGCTCCTTTCTCAGTGGATGGGCAGCAAAAGGGCTCAGCAGTGCCCTTTTTGGGGGAGAGATCCCCAAATTCAGCAAAGCCACATGTCGACAGAGCGGTGCTGCAGCTGTGTCTGTGCAATCGGAGTAACAAGATCCACTCTTTTGCACTAAGGAAGAAGGGGCTGCCACGGCTGCCTAGAAATGGTTAAAATAGCATGGGAACTGCTAACTACTTTTAATTGCTGGCAGCTGCTCAGCTCCTCGGGGTAGGGCAGTGGGGGCGAAGGCGCCCTGGCAGGCAGGCGGTAATTACAGCCTGTGCCTCGCCGCCAGCCCGGTGCAACCGGGGCCGTGGGTTTGGCGCCGGAGCTCTCCAGGCTCCATGAGCTGCTCCAGCCACGGGCTGCTCCCAGGGCTCAGCCTGGGTGTCACCTTCCGAGGGGAGCGCAAACCCTGACGGGACGGAGAGGCTGTTGAATCGGGATATTGCATGTAAACCATCACCCAAAAATGAAAATCCACCTTTGGGTACCGTCCAGAGCCACCGTGAGCTCTTCCCGCTGCCTTCTCCCACACTCTCCCCCAGCTAGAGGTACCCCCCAAAACCAGGAGGTGCCCATGGCACGCTGCTTGGGCCACCTGCACATCACTGGTGATGCAGCTGCCTCGAGTGCTACCTCGAGCACGCCACACTCGGCTGCACTTCAGCCGGTAGTTACAGAGCAGTGAGATGTGCCGGAAAGGGCTGAAGAGCGGAAAAAAAAAATCTCATTTCCAGTTGCTGTCGAGGGAGCGAGGCTGTAAGGGAAGAGCCTGGCTGGGCAGTGAGGGGAAAGGATGCACCTGATGCAAACCCAGCGCTGCTGGCATTGGGGGTAAGAGCTTTGGGGAAAATAAACCAGGAAAAAAGGTGTTTTCCAGCCGCATCAGGCCAGATGAGTGGAATTTCAAAGTGCCTACTTGGGGAAGCAGAGTGTGCCTTTTGTACTATTTTTTTTTTTTTTTTGGTAGAAATGAGTGAGAGGGAGTGGATTAAACCGGGCAGCATTTAAGCCAGTCTGGTATTCAAAATATGAATTAAAACGATGCAAATGAAGGGTTCACTTATCCGTATTGCGCAATTTGAGAAAAATATGACATGACAAACTATCATTAAGGCAAAGGGCTGTTTTTCCTCCTAGGTGTTTACGTACTACCCCTCGTTTTCCCTCTAATGGCCAGGCATGAACGTGTCAATCAAATTCCCGGCGCAGCAGGACCGCTCCCAGCAGCTGATCCGAGGTGTGATGAGCTGCACCGAGCTCAGCTGGACTGGCAGGGGCTGGATGAAGCCAAGGGGATGCGGATGGCATGTGGGAAAGAGCCCCTGGCCCCTGGGGTGGCTGGCATTCCGCAGCAGGCACAGGGCTGAGGGATGCAGCAGGACTGGCACGTCCCACTGGTGACACACACAGTGCCCGAGCAGGGACCTCTCTGCGGTGGCCGTTCGGGTCTCCGGCACAGCCGGGAGGAAGGGGGTGCATGAAAGCGTTAAAAAAGATGGCAGTCAGATGAATAATAAACAGAGGAAACTCCCAAAGTTTAATCAGGAGGTGAGACAAAGACTCACTTGTTTGGGATTTGAGGTTGTGGTGTCCTTCAGCTCTGACCACGCCGTCATGGGAGGGGTGGGTTTCTGTTCCCACCCAGACTCTGGAGGCAGAGCAGACCTGAGGTGGATTCAAACATCCTCTGTTAGTTCCTTTGCCTTTCAGACCTTACTCTCACTAAATATCTCAGCAATCTGGAGTAAGGCTGGGCTTGCTGCCACTGAGACACCGAGACATCTTTATGGCAAAAAAAAAATTGCAATTAGTGGTAAGAAGGATGATTTTATTTATTTCTTTTAAAGAGCTTGTTCTTTTAATCCCTCAGATATTTGCAGGCATGGTTGGCTGGAAAGGCTGCAGCCAGGGGTAGCCAGAGGTGCTTTTTTATTTGGGGGTTCAGAGGTCTTGGAGGCAATTTGCATGGCATTATCCATAGCTGTGCTATCGGGACAAACAGTCCTGCCAACCTAATTAGGCATTAGGAAGGAGAGAGCGGCTGAAGACCAGCACACAGGGGAAAAAGAGGGGACACGCAGCAAAGCTGCTGATAACATGGGGTCGAGGCACTGGGAAAGGCTTCCCCAGCACGGAAAAGCCTTGTAGGGAGTTCTGATTTCCCTGGGATGCTGCTGCCCGGATGCCCTGGCATTGCCTCCCCACCAGCTCACCCTGCCCAAAAAGCCGCTTCCCTCCTCTGGGAATCCAGCCGTGCTGAAATCCCCCCGCTTTTTGTAAAGAGGGAATTTTAACAGGGAGTTGTTTTACCAGGAGAGCCTTGGCACAAAGTAAACCCTGACTTAGCAGTGGTTCATTTCATTTTTTTTCCCCTACTACAGCCGATTTCCTCACCTGGGAGCTTTGGGAGCACCGAAGGAGGCTGCAGAAATTCCTGCTGACAGACCTGCTGCAAGGATGCCGTTACTGCCACGGAGAAGTCCTGGATGCTGCCTGAAAAGGACAGGGAATTTGCTTCTCTACACAACGCAGGGAGAGTCAGGACAGAAAAAGGGTTGGAGGAGGACAGGGCAGGTTTTCCTGCAGAGCAGGTGGAGCAGTGTATTTTGCTGGGGAGCACCTGGATGGAGCCAGCGTGTCCCCCTGGTTTGCCACGGGCCAGCTTCCCTGGGCAGGCAGTGACAGAACGTGGGGGAACTGCTTGAAACTGAAGGAGGGGAGACTTAGCAGAGATGTTAGCAAGAAATTGTTCCCCGGGAAGGTGGGCAGGCCCTGGCACAGGTGCCCAGGGAAGCTGTGGCTGCCCCTGGATCCCTGGAGGTGTCCAAGGCCAGGCTGGAGGGGTCAGGAGAAGATGCAGCACCTTCATGGAAGCTGAGGATGGAGAAAACTCCCGGATTAGCAGGGCATCATGCGTTCCCCTGTCAGGGACATGACCAGAGGGGGCAGAACATCCCCAAGATGCAGACCCAGACCATGGAAACACCATTTACATATCCCCAAACCCTCTGGTGCATGGGACACCTGGCGTGCTGGGCCTACACCAGGCGTGGGGAACAATGTGGGTCAGAGTCCTGGATCCCTCCCAGACCAAGCTTGTGGGTAAGAGCTGGAGAAGAGAGGCAGGATCTCCACGGAGGCACTGGGGAGGGAGTGGGGGTTTGTGGTTCAGTGGCTCCCAAGTCCTTTCTGCTTTGCAGAGCTTTACAAGTGACACTGGCGTGTGATTCGATTAGGGAAAGCGCTTCACTTTCTTCTGACTCCCGAGTCTCCTTGGCTTCAGCTCGAGATGCAATGGGAATCCTGCTGGCTGTGGGGAGAGGCAAACACCCTCCCCTCCCTGTCCCCCCTTGGATCCTCATGTCTCCTCTCTCTTCCACCTTGGATGGCACTTCATAGCACCTGTGTTCCACAGTGAAAGCTGCTCCCCAGGGCCAGGAAAGCCTGGTTAAGAGAGAGTCACTCCCAAGGTGACCATCACCATGTTAGGAACCCTTTCGGGCTGGGGGGCTGGGAACAGCTCCACAGGGAACCATCGGGAAGGGGCGAACACCCCAAAGCACCAGAAAATGCTTTGGGGGTTTCACTGAGACCATGGTTTGCTCCAGAGGGAGCTGTCAGCATCTGGAGCGGAGTCAGCAGTGCCTCCCGAGCATCTCTAAAGCATCTGGAAAAGACGAGAGCTGGGGAGAAGGGAGATCAACACAGCCACGAAGCGAAGCAGGGACCTTCCCATCTCCATCCTCCGCCTGAAGCAGGGCTGGCGGGGGAGCTGGGAATTGCCAGGAGGGATGAACAAGGGAGCGGGAAAGAAAAGCCACAGCAGGACAGTATAAAAGCCATGGAGCAGGTGCAGAGGCAGTGATAATTCCCCATTTCTTCTGCCAGAGGAACTAGGAGTGTCCAAATCGAGTTACCGGGCAGCAGATTTGGGGGCAAACAAAAGACGGCGCTTTTTCCACGCCACCCGTGATTAAATTATGGAACTCATTGCCACAGGGTGCTACGCAGACCTACAGGCTAAGCGGCCCCCAGCAAGCATTTAGGGAAACTCAGGGGTCTGTCAAGGTCTGTTAAACAGGATGGAACAGCCACCTCAGGGAGTCCCTGCAGCCCAAGGCTGCCGGCAGCACGTGTCGGACAAGGGGCTCGGCAGACCTGCCATGCCTCGCCACGAGTGCTGCACCAGCACAGCCTGGGAGGTAAAGAGCATCTCAGCACCCAAGGAAACCATTCCCCAAATCCTCCTGAGGGCATGCAGAGGTTATTGGAACTGCCCATGATGAGGCTATAGGAAAGACAGAGAGGCGACCCCATGGTTTCTGTCCATGTCCCAGTGCAAGGATCCTCCAGGATCCCTCACCAGGGATTTTTGGCTGGGGCTGCCCTCACAGCTGACTGGGTGAGACAGGGTGGGAGGGCTCTGCTGTTCCCACAGCCTCAGGAAGAGATGCTCTTGCTCAGGAAGGAAGGGGGAAATACATCCCCCACTCCCTGTGAAGACACCAGATTCCAGACCTGTCCGCCATCAGCACGGCCGCGACTCCTCACTCTCCATCCAGTGTGTCAGCTCAATAATTTATCGTCCAGGAGGTGCAATAACCATCCATAATTCACGAGCAATAATGTTCTACAAGTCGGAACTGGCAATTTGGCTCCATGAGCCATGCGCCGCCTTCCCAGGCTGCCTCACGCCACTTCCAAGGACTCATTTCTTCTTGCCAAAAGGCACAAAGGCAGCAGCCACCTCCAGCTGGACACAGCCCTGAGGGCCACCCTAGCAACAGCAGGTTTTGGAGCAGTGTCCATCTGTCCCTGCTCTTCAGGTTTCCAAGGCCTTCCTCACATGCTGGCGTGAAAATGATGAAGAAATCTTGGATTTTGGGCTGCGAGGCTGACAAAACCCACAGGTTGCGGGGCTCTGTGTTAGTGGAGGAGCAAGATGAGGTGTGCCAGCGGTGCAGAGACCTGGCACTCAGCAGCAGCAGTGGCTGCTGTTCTTTGGTGGCACAGCGAAGGGAATGCTGTGCCAAGGGAGCGTACAGGTCCCAGAGCAAGATGAACACCAGCATCGTCACATCCAGGGCTGGAAAACGGCTCCAGAACGCAGGGTCCGAGTGATAACTTGGGCTTGGGGGCTGCAGTGATGACTTGCCCTCCAGGAGATAACAGAAACATCACGGTATCAACAGGGAGGCGCAGCAGCTCCAGGGAGAGGTGGGAAACGTGAGCCGCCGAGTTCTCGGATTAGAAAAACACCTCTTGCTCAGGAAACTCTGCTCGTCAGACGTAAAACACGGAGAAGCAGAGCATGCTGGAGCTCCCTCGCTCCTGGGGGAGATGTTTATTAACTCGTCAAAACACAACGGCTGTTGTTGCCAGCAAGAACCTGGAACGGCAGGGGAAAAAAAAAAAAAGAGAAGACGAAATAGAAAAATGAGAGAAAAAATAAAAAAAACCACGTGAAAAGCATCATTTGCTTCTTGGTAACTTGGCTGGGGATGGTCTGTGGAGCATGCCTGAGCTTGGAGCATCCTCCCGGAGAGGCTGGGGAGAGGCTGCTGCAGCGCCCGGCTCCGACTCTCACGCTTTTTGCGGGAGCCACTCCCTGACCTCGGTGTAATTGGGCCACTTGGCACACCTGGCCCGACGTAAATTACAGCTTCTAAAATAAATCAGGTGATAGCTGGCAATGAGACACGCAATTAGTGCTGGAATAGCATGGGGCCACAGCCATTACATCCCAGGGACACTGGAGCAGGGAACGGGAGAGCAGCCACCGGCTGCTGCAATTATTGTAATCGTATTTGTTTAAGTGCCACGGATCAGGGACAAAGTTTCTTCACCACTTGTTTGTTGTTGCTTTCCTCGCCTTGAAAAAGAGATAGAGGATTAACTGGGGAGGGGATGGTATCCTTATCCCAGTTTTTGCCAAGAGTGTCCCTCTGAAACGCAGCCTTGTTGCTCTGAATAACCCTGATCTTCCACAAGTTACAAGTCACAGGCAGAACTGTCAGTTAATTATTGTAAGCCCAAAGGGGTGATGCTGGCCTTGATTCATAGCATCCTACAAGGTTTGGGTTGGAAAGGGCCTTAAAGTGTCATTCCAGCTTCACTGCCATGGCAGGGACACCTCCCACTGTCCCAGGCTGCTCCAAGCCCTGTCCAGCCTGGCCTTGGGCACTGCCAGGGATCCAGGGGCAGCCACAGCTGCTCTGGGCACCTGTGCCAGGACCTCACCATTCTCAGAATTCCTTCCCAATATCCCATCTAACCCTAAAGTCCCCCCACAGTGACGGTGGCCACTAAAGACCAGGGTTGTGGCACTTTCTATAGGGTTCCTCCAGCCTCTCCAGCCTCCAGCACTGTCAATATGTACTTTAAAGAACAATTTGCACCTAAAAATGCTCCCCTCCTGTGAAAGCGCCGCCGTGCAAAACAGCAGATGGTGTTTGAACACTGCAAAATGGAAAATATATCTTTAAAAAAGAGATACAAGAGTTGTCTTGGCGCTACGCGGGCGCCTCGGGGTCTCGATTTGCAGCTTTCTGCATGGGGGGAAAAAAAGATGGCAAGTGCTGTGAGATAATATTGGTGGCAGGAAAATGTTTTTCCTGAGGGGTCCTTGGAAAGGCTGTTTATGGAAAGGCAAAGTAGGGTGGGAGAAGCATAAATTACTCTTCTCCCACTTGGAGGAAGTCTGTCCTTTTTGGGATGCTGACCATCCCCAGGTCCCAGCCCCAGGCTGGAGTTCCAGGATTGATGCAGCAGGAGGTCCTGCTCCCAGAACCACACACCCGATGCTGCAGTAACACTGCTTTTGTACATGAAACATCAAAACTACTCCTTAAAAATCCCTCCTGTCTCCCCATCCTGGAAGCAAAACCCTGCTGAACGTCCGTCCTCCAGGCAATCCTCCCTCCAAGTGAAAAAAACCCCTTTTTCTTAGAGGTTTTCTCAATAAAAAAGCTTGAACGCTGCTAATTTCCAAAATAAACAAGGAAATCTTTGGAGCAGCAAATGCAAAGGGCCCCGAAGGCATCTTCCAAATGTCAGGGAAATGCATCAGCCCCAACACGTGCCCGGCTGTCGCTGCCTGCCCGGCGCCGGCTCTGGGCACAGGGGACATCTTTGGGAAGTTCGGGTTTGGTGGGAGCAAAAAAACCCAAACCTGGGCCCCCTCACAGTCTCTTTGAAGGCTCTGCAACAGTAAAAAATACCATAAATCAGGCTCGGCTTCACTCCTAGCAATGACATTTTGACAGCTTCTATTTCGGGGATGGCTTTATTGTCTTCCCCCTGGTCCTCAATTAATGCCTTACCTCAAAATAGCTACGAGCCAGCAGGACTTTTCCACTCACCAGGCTGTGAGCTGCTCCGAGCTTCCCCCGTGGTGTCAATGCTCATGGATGGGGCAGGCTGGGAACAGGTTCAGGTCCCTCCGACGAGGACAGCCTCCCTGCTGAAGCCAAGTGCCGATGCTCAAAAGCCAACCTGGAGGAGAAAAAACAGCTTTGCAAACCTGATTTCCAGCGTTTTGAAGGTGCTGTGCCCAAGCTTGTGAGGCTTGGGAAGTGGATATAGCCAGGCTGGGAATGCTCTGAGGGATGGAGATGGAACCAGGGCGGATTTTTACATTCTACACTTGATTTTGGAGGCAGGAAAAGTTCGCCATATGGAGGCCTTAAGGATATTTGGGGCTGGAAGTCGATGGTGTGTCAGGTCCGTTCCAAGCCAAACCGATTATATGGTGCTCTGACATTCCCTGTGGTGCTGGCTGAGCTGGACAGCCTCACCCAAAGGGAAGTGCTGAGCCTCACACGAGGATCTCACACTCCACACCCCCTGGGGCTCCCTGCTCCCACTGCCACCAAACAAACTCCTAAACACCCCTCTCAAGGCTATCCAACAGCGATTAGAGATTTAGGAAAAGCTCTGTACAATGTATACGGCTCCTCCTGAAATACTCATCCCCTGGCATCAATGTTTCATCAATTTTCTACCAGGGATCTCCCCTGACACAGCTTCAATCATGGTGGTGCAGATGGGGAGAAACAGATATGTTTACACAACCGAGCACCTCCCGTTGCCTCCTCTCCCACATAATTCAGTAGCTATCAATTAGGCTGTGCAGACATCCCCTGCCCTCTGCTCTGCTGAGCCCCAGCTTCCGTCTGGGAGCGGGTGACTCTGGAGGGTGACACGGATGGAGCATGGGAAGCCTCTTTACAGTGAGATTCTCTCCCTGGGCACTCCGCTGGAGCCATCCCGGAGCCATTCCAGAGGCTCCAGTTTATGATTTACCTATGAGAGCCCCTGTGCTCCCACTGAGGGATGCCTGCTGCCCTTTCCCACTGACCAGGACTGACAAGAACCCTATTTTCCACTCACTAGCCACACCCCTGGACCATCTCCCACAGTGTGCTGGCCCCAGGTGCCATTTTTAAATCTTTTCCTTCTTAATTCCTGTAAGCAGTTTCACCTCTGTTAAGCACTTGCCTGTGCCTCTCCTGGCCCCTAAATGACCAACAGGTTGCCCCAATCTGCCCATCAGTCCTGTCCCAGCTGCCGTGGAATGCTGGAGGGAAACAGCTCCTGCCGCAGCCATCTCCTGATTGCAGCGTGGCTAACGAAGTTAAAGGAGGCCTTTCCTCTCCCCCCAGCCTGAGCTGGAGAAGCCAGAACATTTTAGTGTTATCTGATTTGATGTGCAAAAAAACAGAGGGAGAGGGGAAAAACAAAAACCCCCACAACTCACTGCTGGCTCCTTCTCGCCTTTAATTGAGGATACAAATGCCAGGCTGATTTTTGCTCTCTTTGAAATTCCCTCTGTCAGTACAGGGCTCCCTCTGGTTCAGGACAAAAATTGACTTTGTGTCATGAATGAAGTAATTATTTCCCTCCACAAATGAATATGGCAATTATTTCCCTTTTGGGAAGGGGAGGGATGCGTTTGAGGTTTGAGCTGCTGAGCAGAGCTGCGGTCCCTTCCCAGACAGGGATGAGCTCGGGCTTTGCTCACCAGGATTTTCCCTCTTCTCTATCCCCAACACCGTGCTCAGGCTCGGCCAGATCCCCCCCAGGCACAGGGGCTGTGCTGAGGGGGCAATGCCTCTCCCCTTCAGATCAGCCCTTACAGCTTGAGCTGAAATCAGCTTCCATCCCTCCGTGCTGCTTTCCCCCTGCCTCAGGAATAAAGGACATTCCTTAACGTGCCCATCCTGTATCCCTACCCTGAGGAGGAGTGGGGATAAAATACCACCTTGGGGATGTGCTCAGGGAGTTATTAGAGATACACAGAATCACAGACTGGTTTGGATTGGAAGGGACATTAAAGCTCACCTATTCCATCATCCCTGCCGTGTGCTGGGACACCATCCAGGCGGTCCTTCTCCAGCAGCAGGGCTGTATTCGGAGACAGAGGTGTGTCTCACATTCACCTTGCTACCCACTGCCTCCTTTTCCCCCTGGGTATTCACTCCGTGCGTGCCCATTTGCTGACTCTGCTAAGGAAGGGCTCCCCAGCTCATCAAGAGTTTCTCCCCCAGCTCTCGAGCCTGCTGCAGTTCTGCAGGTGTTAAAAGCCGCTGTAAAGAGCGACACAAAGAAAGTTATTTGCAGCACACGCCGAGATCTCCGAATCCTGAAAAAACAGTGACGGTGCAGCAGCGTGTCCTGAAGAGTGATGAACCAGCACTGAACCATTAACTATTTCCAGGAACACAAACCCCAGGCAATCCTGCAGGAAACACACACTTTCCCTGCCAGAACAGACGGGACACTTGTGCCAGCACTCAGAAACCTTGTTCTTGCATCAGAGGGATTTCAAGCATCTCCTCCAGAAAATCACATCCCCACCACCATGGACACACCAATTCCAGCAGCACAAGAAGGACTGTAAGAGGGAGAAAAGTGGTAACAAATATATTTTTAAAATGTGTTTATTGTATGTAAGGCTGTCATCTTACATACAGTTAAGAAGATTTTTACAGTGAGGGTGGTAAAATAAAGGCGCAGCAGGGTGGAAGATGACCCAGCCCTGGAAGTGTCCCAAGCCAGGCTGGACAGGGCTTGGAGCAACCTGGGATAGTAGAAGGTATCCCTGCCCATGGGAAGGTGTTGGAATTAGACAATCTTTAAGGTCCCTTCCAACCCAAACCATTCTGTGACTCCACAAGCAGGCAAAAATCCGCTATCAGTTCTTTACCTGCACAGAATTATGTTTATTTTATTGCTGGCATTTCACAACCCATCATCACAGGAGCCAGCACCAAGCCCCAGCTCCCAGCGAGAGCCCCTCTCTTCACTCCAGGAGTTAAAACCACAGGACACGAGCGCCGCTCCCAAGCCAGCTGGAAAGTCACTTGAAGGTTGTGAGTGACCTTGAAGGGAGCTGGACATTGCCTTGTTGGCTGCGGCGGCAGAAGCGTGAAAATGTATTGCAGCCCTTGGGCAGCCTTCAGTTCTCATTTAAGCTGTTAATCAGAGGGGGAGAGGGAGGAGAGCAGCAGCAGCAGCAGCTTTTCCCCGCGAGCCTGACTGCAAAAGTGTGAGTGGCACTGGAAGGGCCTGCAGGACACGGGCACGGGGGCAGGGGTGGGAACAGCTCTGCCCTGCTGCAAGAAGGAATGGCTCTAGGAGCCCAAAGCACAGATTCCCTTCTTCTTCTTCTTCTTAGTCCTTTCACGGGTGGAGTTACCCCGGTTTTTTATTCCATGGTTGGTTTGGTTGCTCAGGTGTGCACAGCAGCTCTGGGGGTCTCTGCTGAGGGGGGCATCACCCCATTGCTCTGCCCGGCACTTTGGGGCGGCTTTGTGACCAGGGGATTTTGTGACCAGGGGATTTTGTTTCTCAGTGAGCCAACACCAAGGTGCAGCTGCCCCAGAGCACCCTGCCCTCCCTGTGTCATGGCAGTGGGACGTTTCTGCCCTCGTGTCACCATGTAACATGTCACAGACTGCATCTGCTGTCCCCAGCATGCCTAAGGAACAGTGCAGCTCCTGGGGGGACCTGGCACAGGTTGTCCAGAGAAGCTGTGGCTGCCTCATCCCTGGAAGTGGCCAAGGCCAGGTTGGGTGGGGCTTGGAGCAACCTGGGATAGTGGAAGGTGTCCCTGGGACATGGAACAAGATGATCCTTTAAAGTCCCTTCTAACCCAAACTGTTCTGGCGCTGTATGACCTTGGGCCATGAAGCTGTTGGAAAAGCACAGAGGGACACAGGCACAGGAAGAAAGGGGCTGGTGCCCTGCCCTGCCCAGAGGACTCACCCAAACACAGCTGGGATGCTCTAAGGGAGAGCAGACAGAATTTGCGCAGAGAAGCCACCACCCCACTCACCTGCACCACTTCCGCTCCTCCAGCACTGCAGGGGTTAAGATGAGTCTATTACTGTTTGCTTGTCACTTTGTCGCTGATCTAATGACCATCGATAATAGCTGAATAAGAATTGATGGAGAGATGGATTTAATTAACCCCGGTGTCAGCAGCTCGCATTGCTGTCTGTTTGTGTTAATGGAGCAGCTCAGGAAAAAAACTCTCCTGAGCTTTGCGTGGCTCAGCCTGCGGCAAGTGAAACACTCCTATTCATCAGCTGCACCCTCCAGGTAAACCTAGGCAGTGCCACATGGCAACTGCTTCCTCCTGTCCCCAAAAGAATAAAATAATCACCTGCTCCGGAGCACTCCGAGTCCCAACTCCATCCAGCACTCCATCCTCACTCCCTGTCCCGGCTGCCGGGGGCAGCACAGCCAAGGTCTCAGCGGGGTGGGTGGGAGGCTGGAGGTCTGTATTTAGCAGGGGGACGGTGCTGGGGGCTGGATAAAAGACCAGCACAAAGGCAGCACCCACTTTGTGTGTCCTGACAGCACAGGTGCCGGGGTAGGGATGCAGGCAGAGAGGTTTTCCCAGCCAGCCAGACATCCTCTGGCACCCCCCGCATCCCCTGGGGCCTCCTCATCCCAAAATCCACGTGTTGCATGCACTCCACTGGCATTTATCCTCCTCTTCAGGGTTTCAAGCCAGTTTGGGAGCCAGCTCCAGGTGAGCAGGCACAGAGGCACAGCTCAGACCCAGGCTGGAAGCTCAGCCCCAGGCTGGAAGCTCAGACCAGGCTGTCCCAGTCCCACTAACGAGGTTAGTCCTGCCCACTCCTTGATTGCAGCTGCTAATTAGTGTCTGCCAGCTCCTGACCCCTCTCCAGCTGACCTTCAGGTGCAGCAGATAACAGCTCACACTGCTCCTCATCCTCCTACCCACGGCTGAGCAGGAGACTCACAGGGAAATGCCAGCCTGGAGGAAGGGTGGGTGCACGGCCCTCCTCACCCATGGATAGGCAATCCCAGTGAGGAATTTCCTGGGGAGCAGGGGCAGCATCATCCAGCTCACCCAGCTTTTTTCCAGGGCAGTAATCCAAGGGTGCACCCCGGAGCAGACCCCTCCTTGGGCGTTATCCATTTGGGAGAGCTCTCAGGGCATGCTGGGGGGGCTTGTCTGACACCCACCGGGTTTTCTTCACACTTGCCCTTGCTCTCATTTTCGGCTGTGATTGATTTTCCTGTTCTGACACGTGTCCAGCCTTGACCCAGGCGGGCAGCTCTGGATCCATGCGGATCCCCGTCTGCACTGGGGGATGCACTGGGATGATGCTGGTGCCATCCCTGGGCTGTTCCTCGGGGCGCTGCAGCCGGAGATTCCCCGTGCTGGCTGTGACACACCAGGGTACGACTGTCTGAAGGAATCAGCTTCCCAGGGCAATGCCTTGCCAGGCTAAAAATATCCCTTCCAGTAAAAAGGCTGGCTCCCGCTGCCAGCGCCAGCTCGCGGCTGCATTTCCAGGTAGGACAGGACGCAGATCTTCCACGATGCGAGGGCACCGAAAGCACCACTTGTTGGCAAACTTATTTCCTGCTGGGAAACAATGAGGTCAGCCCTTGGCCCCGGCATCTCGTTCAGCAGCTGTAGGCAGCTCCGAGGGAGCAAACGTCTCCGCCAGGATTCCCGGGGAAAAGACAGGCGTGGAAAATGGGTGCGTGGACAAGTGAGGCAGGGAATATTGCCGGGGAGGTGAAAGCTGGTGTCAGCAGAGATTAGGGCTCTGCTCCTGCCCTCCAGCTTCAGGATGAAGAAAACATCACCAGCCCACAGAAAGGTGAGGGATTTAGTTCAGCAGTGGCTAATCTGGAGTTTCCAAGACCTTTGACCAAGCAGCCCTTGGAGCATTTTGGGTCTGGAGTGGGAGAGCTGGTCTTAGCCATGCAATGGGACATATGGATCCCTCCCTCCCTGTCCCAAAATCTCTCTTCTCCCAGCGGGGAAGAGCCGTAGCTAAAATAAGCAAAGCTGGCAGTAGAACGCAGAACTTATCCTGGCCTCCTCAACACAGTCCCTGAAGCAGCAAAATTCATCCTGCCGTGGCAGGAATCAGGGAACCTGGGAAGAATCCCAAGACCAAGCATCATCCCAAGTCCTTCCTAGCCTGGCAGGGCTCCCAGCTGCCGAGCTGAAGGTGAGCTGGAGCTTTCCTCCCCTCAAAAAACCCTCAAAGTATCCCACATTTTCCTCTTTTAGCTTCGTTTTCCCAACAGAACATCAGTGACCGCCCACAGCTCCACTTCACTCCCAGGAAAAGACAGGCAAGGCACAAACAAGGTCTGTCCCGCTCTGGAATAGCCCGAGCCTTTGGAAGGATGCTGATTTAGAGAGAAACAGGCTTCCTGTTTTGCTCATCCCTGTCCCAGACAGAAAGTGCCTTTGCCAAGTACATCTTCAAATCCCTGCCAGTAACCTGCAGTCATGGAATACGTGAGGCTGGGGAACAGGAAAAAAAAAAAAATCAAACAGAATTTAATTTTGAAGACCCAGCCAGTCTTATAGCTTTTCAACTGCTGGAGCAGGTGAGCCAATAATAAAATCAACTGCCCAGAGAGGAAATGAATATTGGGTTTTGTTCCAAAAGGATGAGTTCAGCCAGCGTCAGAAGGAAAGGAAAAAATAATAATCATAGAAAATAAAAGAAGAGCAGGAATTGTTCTGTGACAAACGTATTTTGACAATCCAGCTGAAAGGGCTGACAGAGTTATGAGTGAGGGGGAGGAATTACTGATCTCTGAGTGTCATCTCACTTGTTTTTCTTGATTCAGCCTGGCCCCGCTAACAATGTGTGTCACTGCCCAGCGCTGGGAACATCCTTTGATGAGTGACACGTGGCGCTCCCCACGGCACAGCCCGGATTCCTCCTGCACTTCACCTGCCAGCAGCACCAGGGCTCTGCAGGGGGACCCGCCAGACAGGCTGGATTTGGGAAGGTCACGGGTGGAGGGGCCGGGGTCTCCAGCCACACATCCCAGAGCATTTCTATTTGCGATGAGCCTCAGGCTGCATTTCCTGCTCTTCTTCCTGGCTGAAGCCATGGAATCACACAAGGGTTTGGGTTGGAAGGAGCTTGTTCCCACAGCAAGGACACCTTCCACCAGACAAGGTTGCTCCGAGTTCCATCCAGCCTGGCCTTGAACACTTCCAAGGATGGGGCAGCCACAGCTTCTCTGGGAATTCAATTCCAGTCCCTCACCACCCTCACAGGGAAGAATTTCTTCCTGAAATCCCATCTAACCCTGCTCTCTGTCCATGTGAACCACTCCCCCTCATCCTGTCACTCCATGTCCTTGTCTGAAGTCCCTCTGCAGCTCTTTTTAATGCTGTTCTCATTGCTTTCATCCTCACACACTGAAATGGGGCTCGAGGTCTCTGTCTGCACCCACAGCCCCGTGCTGGGTAGAGAGGAGAAGCACAGGAGGGTGGCAGCTGGTGGGATCCAGGCTCTGAGATGGGAACAAGAGCCACTCAGGAGTTTTGGAGAGCCTGACATCTCTGTGTGGGGGCTGGCGGTGCCTGGTTTGGAACGGAGTTTGTACTTGTGGAGCAGGTGGGTGCTGCTGAGGGGGTCTCTAATATCTATTAGCACCCCTGTTCCTTGGCTAAAATTTCCATCTGTAATTGGGGACCTCGGGGATTTAAAATGCTCCTTCTCAGTCTGAGCCGTGCAGCTCCTGGAGCAGCTCCTGCACTGACCGCTTCTCCTGTGGCATCTAAACCCTGCACGGAGCCAGGCTGTAAGAGCCCATTAATTTTAATTACCTCTGGAGCAGGGCTCGCTGCCGGCACGGGCAAACCTGATGGCATTTGGTGGCATTCCGAGAGGTCCCCTCTGGTTAAAGGACACCTGTGAGAGGCTGCTTCAAGCCACACTGTGACCAGGCTCGGGGAGAGGAACTCTCCCTGTGACTCGTTCTGAGTCAGCTTGAGTCACCTGCCTCTGCCTGCTGCTGCTGATTTACTACCCACAGGCATTCTGACAATTGGGCATTATCGGATTCTTATTCAGATTTTCCCCCTCCAATGTGGAAAATCCCCATCCTGGGGAAAGGTCCTGCGGCAGAAGTGGGTCCTACAGCAGCTCTCTCCGTGGCTCTCCTCTGCTGTTAGGGAGAACTGGAGATCTTCCTGCACCTTCCCAGGGTTTGGTTCCTCAGCCTGATTGTGCAGCTTTCCACACAAACACATTGCTGCGTCCCCACCAAGTGACATCTCTCAGGACGTGTTTCCCGAGGGTCGGAGCAGAGGGCAACCTCCCAGAGAACAGAGTGATGCTCCTGAGATAAATAAAGCTCTTGGAATGAAACCTCCTCGGAGGGACAAGGGCAGCAGGAATTTCTCTCAAGGCTTGGGGGATGGCTCAGTGTTTCCAGGAACAGCCACCTTGTGTTTGTGCTGACAGCCATTAAAATTGGGGGATGGAGTTCAACCAGCTGAAGGTCGGCTTGTCTGGGATGGGAAAAGCTCCAGAAGTTTCCAGTGATATATTTTATATTTTTAAGCCTTTTTCCCTGATTGTCTCTTGCAGGTCTTCCCCACTCAGCTTGATCCCTGTGCCCAGCCTGGCCTTGGGAGAAAAAACCTCATCATTCAGGCTGGTTTGGATAGATGGGGAGTGCAAAATAAACAGGCCCAGACATTTTCATTGTTCCTCATTTCAAGACAGACATTGAGGGTCTGGAGCGTGTCCAGAGAAGGGAACGGAGCTGGGGAAGGGGCTGGAGCACCAGGAGCAGCTGAGGGAGCTGGGGTGGCTCAGCCTGGAGCAAAGGAGGCCCAGCGGAACCTTCTCACTTTCTACAACTCCCTGACAGGAGGGTGGAGCCACGTGGGGGTCAGGTTCTGCTCCCAGGTGAAAAACAACAAGAGGAAACAGCCTCAAGTTGTGCCAGGGGAGGTTTAGATCGAGTACTGGGAAAAAATTCTACATTGAATAGTCAAGCACTAGCATAGGCTGCCAAAGGAGAGCTGGACTCCCCAGCCCTGGGGGATGTAAAAGTCACATAGATGTGGCACCTGGGGACACGGTTTAGTGGTGGGTTTGGCAGTGCTGGGGGAATGGTGGGACTGGAGGACCTTAAAGCTCCTTTTTCCAACCTGAATGATTCTGTGATTCTGCTCCCACGCCCCTGCTTTGTGCTGTTACTGCTCAAACGCAGGGGAAAAGGCAAAATAAACTCCTGGTTATTCACTCTGATGGCAGTTCCATGCCAACACCTCACCATTCCTCTCCCTCAGGGTGGGTGAGGTCTGCTCCTGGTGACACCAAAGCTCCTCACCAGCTGCGTTTTGCTCCAAGTCTGTGTGTGAGCATCCTAAGGAAGAGCCTGGCCGGGCACTCGGCTCCCCTGGGGCTGCTGGATGGGAGCACTGACTCCCAGCTCCACCCTTTAGTCCCTGGGGAAGAGCTGGAAGTGGCGCTGCCAGCTTCAATCACCCCTCACGCCCCACCAGCCTCTTCCCGGCGTGCAGACCTTGTTAACATGCAAAATAATGGAAAGATGCAGGTGGGGTTCTGGCTGGTTAAGCAGGAGCTGCTTCAGTGAGAATTATCCAATTAAATCTCCATCCCTCCCTCGCTTTTGTGGCTTTCAGCCCCCATTGTAGTGGCATTCTCCCCCGGAGCAATGAACACGAGCCCTGATGGAGGGCTGGCCACATTGAGCTGTCACTGTGGGCACTGGGGACACCCTGGCTCTCTGGGGTGCCACTCTGGGCTGCTGGGAGGGATGGGAAATTAATCCCAGCCTAAATATATACACTGGCACACAGCAAATAATCTCAGGAGGTGGTGACCAGGGGTTTTCTCCCCTTTTTGAGAGCCCACCCTTGGCCACCACCCCATAAACAAGCCTGGGTAGGTGCTGGTGTTTTCCTTAGGTGAGGATGCCAAACCCTGCTCTTGCAATAAACAAACAAACACACAGACAGACAGAAGAGAAAAAAGGAGAGAAAAAACCCAAAAAGCTAATACCTTTCCAGTCCTGTCACTGCTCCATGACTTCCATATATTCCCAATAACTGCTTGTCCTGCTATTTTTCTCCTGGTGTTTCCAGTGTATTTTTATGGTGGGATTTCTGGTTAAATCAGAGCAAAAGACACAAGAGAATAAGCAATGAGACAAAACACTTAGACCCTGGAGATAAAACCCAACAAAACAAAAAAAAAAAACCCAAACAAACAAAAAAAGAATCCCCAAAAAATTAAAAAAACCTCAAACCCACAGAATGCCCCCCCGCCTTCCTTTGGATTAAAGATTTGCTGAAATCGCATCAGCCTCCCCGCCGGGGTGATAATTCATTTCAGGGAGGCCACCTGACACCCAGCAGGGCCTGCAGAGGTGGAGATTGCCCCCGTGCCGGGGCTGTGCCCTCCGTGCCCCCTCCTGAGCCCCTGGGCAGGCTGGCACCCCTTGTGCCGTCAGGAAGGTCTGAGCCGTGTGGGATGCTGCTGTGGCACGAGAAACCCTCCCAGCTGACACACCCCAGTCCCTGCAGGGCCTCTTGCCCCCTCCCTGTGATACTGGCAGTGGGTAGGAGGCATCCCCCTGGCCCAGAGTGCCCCAAGATCCTTCCCCATGCCTGGGTGCTGCAGGCTGAGCACCCCAAGATCCCACAGTGCTGTGAATTATAGGAACGGAGCAGCCACGCTGAGCCAGCCCTGTGCTTGCAGCACTCCTGTGCTCCCATCTGGCAGCCTGGACAGCCCTCAGCTGCACAGGGGACAGGCAGGTGACCTGCAGAAATGCTGCTCCCCAGCCAAGCTTAGCCCCAGTGTGACTTGTTCATCCTGTGCAGAACCCTAAAAATGTTTTTTATTTTTTTGATTTGGCCAGCGTTTCATGAGGATGAGGCACTTAGAGAGGTAAGGAGCTTACCCAGGCAGATAACAAAGCTGTGCTGAAATAGGATTCTCCCCAGCTGCTGGACAGGAGGGGAAAATGGGACTTTTGGGGCAGACAGCTCCTTCTGAGTGATCCCGAGCTCATTCGGCCACGAGGGATTCTCAGCACCGCTGGGCACAGAGTTTGCACCAGGAAAATAGAATTAAAGACAGCAAACCTGGGGAACTGGAAGGAGAAAGCAGGATTTGTAAGCACAGCACACACCTGCAGTGTGCTTCCCCACGCCTGGATTTGGGATGGGAGGAAGGCTGTCTCCCTCCCCTCAAACAGCAAAGTTCTGCTCTTTGTCTGCTGCTGTCTTTGGAATCGCCTTTCCAGAGGAACTCTGGCGTATTTTTGAATAGGAAATGGGATGATATTTGCTAGGTGGACCTCACAGTGGGGCTCTGCCATACAGCATGCCCATCATACACAGGTGTTTACCTTCCTTCAGGCTCCTCATTTCCCTATCCTCGCCAGGTAAGTGCTGGAAATGTCACCTTCCCATGCCTGTAATTAAACCCTGGCACTTCTGTCCCAGCGTGCGCACACATCTAGACACAGCTCCTTCCTCTCCTCTTCAAAAACTACCTAAAACTTCGTTTTTGCTCCAAATCAGCAGCTGGATATTGCCATGGCAACAGTTTGTCCTCCTGCTCCCCTCTCCAACCCCTTCCCCTAGATAAAGAAGTGGGGGNNNNGGGGGGGGGGGGGGAGGGGGGAATTAAAAATAAGCAATTTTAATAATGTCACAAAAAGCAGACGGGGATATAAAAATCCATTAAGAGCTGGAGTGGTCCTTGCAATGGGAAGTGCTCCAACTCCTTCCCTTTCTGTCGCTCGCTCGCTCTCTCTCCAGCCCCCTGAAAGGTAACCTTTAAAACACACTCGGCAGCACGGTACTTAAACCTCTGGCATTTACCTTCATTTCACTCTGCCTTTTATTCCTTTGCAGGGGACGAGGGCTTTTATGTTAGAAGAGGACAAGTTGGTTGGTTTTTTTTCCCCTTCCCCTTGGCTTGATTATTTTCGCCTCCTGTGCGGGCAGTTCCTTCTCTCCCCTCTTGTTTTGCTGTCACCATCCTCCAGGCACACACGGGCGAAGCAGGAGCCAGCCTAACATCCAAATCCCCCCAGACACCCCAAACGAACACTTCAAAAGCAGGACAGAGGGGAGATGGGTGGTGCTGGAGAGGAAACAGGGGCCTGGGGCTCCCAGTGGGGGGAAAGAAGGTTGTGATGCTCAAGCCACAGTTGCTTTTGTGGAGCTTTTCCTTCTTCCCTCTCCTCCAACATCTCTGCCCACAGAGTAATCCTTCCTGACATGGTGCCTGCCAAATACCCCTCACAGAAATGCCACTTCTCCTGCTCCTCCCACCCATCTGTAACACAGAACTCAGAGCTTGGATGGGGTTCTGAGCCACTCACACCACTCAGGGCCTCACTTCAGCCTCCCTGCGACAGCCTCCCATTTTTCAGCCCTTTAAGGCCAGTTAAGAGCTAGACCCAGGCAGGCATCGGGCAGCAAATGCCTTGGGATGACTTCATGACATCCCTGTGAATCCTGGGGTGGAGTTTCACACCCCTTTCTGCTGGATACCCACAGGGATACCCAGTCACAGACCGTGGTGTCAGCACAGGCTGCTCACTGCTTTTGCTTTCCCCCTTGCCCTGCTTTAGGAGCCACGGGATGAGCAGAGCACCTCATTACAAAATAAAATCTTGTATTTTCCTGCCTGGAAGAGAGCTTGAAAGCATGACCTAATTGTGCTCGGACACCCATGGGCAAAGAGAGTCCAAACCATATTAATAAAAGGAAAGTGGCCAATTTTTGCAAAGCCATTCATTAATTTCAAGTGTGACCCAGGAACAGAGATGTGAGTTATGACTTCTTTCCAAGCCAGCGGCACCCGTGACCCCAGGCTGAATCTGTGCCATGAGCAGTCCAAATTCCCACAGGAACATCCCAAATACCTGGGAGCAATGGGAGGAAGGTCGTCCCTGCCATAGCTGCACCTGGGGGAGCATCCTGAGGGTGACAGGGAACCCCAAAAGCTGCTCAGGCTTCCCATATCCCTTCTTCATGCCAGTAATTTCTGGGGTTTTTTTGCCTCCTGAATTTTCTGAGCGCAAGTTTTAACATTCTTTTACACCACAAGTGTTTTCTGAGCTGGAACCAGTCACGTAATTTGAGCAGGAGCTCTCAGGGATGGTTCCTCTTGTCCTGATGTCCTGCCAACATCCCCATGGAGCAACCCCAAAATCTCCATCTCCTGTGGACCACCATCAAGTGTCCAGTCTCAGCTAATATTGAACAGTTATTCACTCCTTTTTCAGCGTAAACTGGACCTGAAGAAGGAGCCAAACTTTTGGTCAGCGAGTAGAGCTCAGTTTTTTTAGTGGAGTTTGTGGTTTTGTTGGTTTGGGTTTTTTTCCAGGGGAATGGTACTCCAGGCTGGTAAAGAGCAAACCCTCACGTCTCCGTGGCTCTGAGTCAAAATTAGCCATCACAAAGTAATCTGTGCATCAGCCCAGTGCTCTGACCAGCTCCAGGTACCTGCTGGTTTCCAGACTGCCTCTCTCCCTGGCTCAGCCCCAAACTTCTTATGGCAAACAATCAGCACAACAAATGCTCAGAAAGGGAGCAAGGCCTGTGAGGTGACTGCAGCAGACTGAAATACCCAGAAACGAGTAAAAAATCCCACAAAACTGTGCAGATCAGCCACCTCACAGCTGCTACATGGTGGACTCCTTGCAGCTCTGCAGGCTGGAGAGCACAGAGAAGCCTCCTGAGAATGAGATTTCCTTGGGACACAGTGCTGGATCCAAGGGCTGGGCCATGTCTGGGCTTGAACCAAACAAGATGCCATGGGCAGGGACACTTCCACTGTCCCAGGCTGCTCCAAGCCCTGTCCAGCCTGGCCTGGGACACTGCCAGGGATCCAGGGACATCCACAGCTTCTCTGGGCAACCTATGACAGATCACCACCCCCCTGTCCATTTTTGCCAATCCCTCAACCAGGGAACAGGATTTAAATCGGATTCAATTGGTACATCTGACCCTCTGGATGAGGAGAGGGTTTTATTTTAAAAAAGAAAACAATGAGTGCAAAGGTAGGAAATTACCTGAGGATTTTGTCTGAGCGTGATGGGATGGGGCTCTGGTGGCACTGAAAAAAAGAGATAACAAGAGAAAACTTTGACTCTTCAGAGATTAATCTTTGCAGAGATTAAATTGAAGCCTTCAGGTCTGAGCCATCGATTGCATTTCACTTCCCGTGACAGTTTTGTGGAAGTACAAATGACAGAGGATGTGGAAGGTCCATTTTTTTTAGCCATCCAGCAATTTGCTCATTTATTGGCAAGGATCTCCTTAGAGCCAGCCACCACAGCCAGGCAGAAGGCTATTGGAATCCCATTTGCAGGAGGCTTGGACCTACAGGACCTTTAGGGTCCCTTCCATCCCAAACCACCCGGTGACCCTATGAATTCCATCCAAGGGAAGAGCCAGCACCTATAGCAGCACCTCTGCCACCCTTTCCCCTCTGAGGGATGGATTTGAGGGCCAGAGTGCTCTCACAGGAGCCTGTGGGTGTAATTCCCATTGTATCAGCAGCAATGACCCTTCCCTCAGAGAGGGAGGCAATATCAAATGGTAGCAACTAAGATTTAACAAACGAAAAAATCCTTTCTAACAGCTTAAACCACCTATTAGGCACAATCCATGCACTTTTGCCTATTCCCTGGAGGCCAAAAATTAGTACAAGGCAGTGGAGAAGCAAGAGCTCTGCAAGAACCTCTGTGAGTGGTGGTACCAAAGCTGAAGGTACATTTGGGATGAGCAGACTGAAAGGGATGTCTTTCCCCGGCTCAGGCCCAGGGGGTGGGGGTTTCAGAGATCAGCTTTCTTTTTTCATTTCCATCATATTTGTCCTGAAGGGCTGGGCAAGCAGAGGAGATGGACAGGATAAGGGAGCCTTCAGTTAATTCCACTTTAAACCCAATTTCATTTCCTTTCTAATTAGAGCAGCAGGCGTGTTTTAACAACTGATTATCTCTCCTGGGCAGTTGTGTGTATTCTTCTTGGCTACTTTCTCAGTTTTTCCAAGCAAAGCTCTGCTGTGATTGTAACATAAATAAAACGGGAGCAAGGCAGAGCACAAGCCCTTTGGAGAATGCTCTGCCAAGAATTAGGAGCAAGGTTTCCTTTTTCATTCCTAAGGGTGAAAAGCTCACCACAGGAAAATATAAAGCCTTGGAAGCAGAGCAGAGATCTCATCAAATTATTATTATTATTATTATTAAGGACAATCTGTAAAAACCTCTCTGTGACACATGCTCAGCCCTCACAGATGTTCTAGAGCTGCTGAATCTCCTACCTGTGCTTCCAAGAGCCTCCAAGAACCCACATCCAACACCTCCTGAGCAGCTCCTGGAGGTGCCAGCAGTCTCCACAAGCACCTTTGGAGCTGAGAGCAGGGCTGGGACACAGGTGGAGGAATCACAGCCCTGGTGTGGCTGAAGCCTCTGCAGGTGGATGCGGTTATCCCTGAAAGGCAGGGATGGAGCATCACAGGAGCCTCTCTTCGGCACTTTCCCCAAAATTCCCCTGCCTCGCTGCACCTGTTCATTCCCAAGCACCGTCCCCAAGAGCAGCGAATCCCACCAGACTTTAGAGCTGTCATTCCTTGCCTCCACATCCCTCAGTTTCTTTGCTGTGTTTGTGGGATGTGACACCCATCGCCTTGGCCTGCTCCTCCTCCTGGAAAGGCCTGCTCCAGGGAAGGGGCAGAGGGCTGGTGCTGGCACAGGGGTGCCCAGACCCCACCCTGACATCCCTGCCTTGGGTGGGGGCTTGGCAAGGGGCTGGGATCCTCTGGGAAAACTCACCTGCTTCCCAGAGTCTCATTACAGTACATGTTTTTCCCCAAAGCCTGTTACTGTTGTTATATTATTAATTAATGTTACTGTTATTTTCTGAAATTAACTTGTTTGGGAAAAAATGCTCAAACTGCAGAGCTGAGTTTCCAATCCCTTCCCCATCCTCAGGCTGCCTCCACTGCCAGCAACAGGCTGGGTTAGCCCCAAAGTCCCTTTTTCCACCCTTCCTCCATGCTGGCAGCCCGTTCCCAGATGTGAGACTGGGCTGGTTTTCCCTTTTCCATGACCTCAGCCCCGTTTCTCTTGGCACTGCCTCTCCCCTTGCCCAGGGGCACACTCCCAGTGGGTGTATTTTTTCAGGAAAAGGGTTTCTGGCAAAGAAAAGGGGATATGCCACTATTGCAGACACTTCACATTGCCAGGATGATGCTCTAAATATTCCCATCCTCTTCATCTTGTTGCAATCACTGGATTCCAGATGAAATCCATGGACTCGCACGCACCCATCCCGCAATAAACACGAGGTCATGCAGAGGGAAGAGCAGGAAAACAAAAAGCAGTGTAAATACCAGCACTCCTGATACTTTCTTTTTGACTCCCTGAAGTCCTGGGCTGGTGCTTAAATTTCCTGTGCCCCATAAAAGCTCATTAAACAGTTTCAGGGGTCATCTCGATGGCATTTTCCTCACTCCAAATGGGATGAGACAGCTTAGAGTTAATAAGTCCGAAAGGAGCACTTATAAAATAAGATGTTGTCACAACGTGTTGTTAAAATAGCAGGTGAGCCGGCCCATTTGGAGAGCTTAATGGCCCCACGTTTAAAAATATCTGTGCTCCATTTCCCCCGACAGATCATAAATCCGAGGCAGATATGGATTTTCCTGCCTGGGTGCTGCGCCGAGTTCCAGCTCCGACTCTGCATCCCTGGGGGATCTCCGTCTGCTCAAACCCCTCCCACGGCTTGGCCACCGTGTTTTTGGGGATGGTGGCTGCAGGGATAGGGCTGTGCAAAGGTCATTTTTCTGGGATCGTTGCCATCCCTGCCCAGGAGGCATTGCCCTGCTGTGGGATGCTCCTTCTTCCCAAGCCGCTCTCCTTCCCTAGGCTCCAGCTCCCGAGGGCTCAGCAAAGCTGCTCCCACCCAGGTCGATATTTTATTTTTTTACACCATGCGCTATTTGCAAGAACTTCACGCCCGGCACGAAATTTTCCGACTGACAAGTGAAATTTAGTCAGCAGACCTTCTATTATTCCCAATTTATTCCTCCGGCGGAGAGCTGTGCGGGATGGAGGGCCGGAGAAAGGAGAACATGGGCACGCATGCACGGCCTGACAGCAGCCAGCAAACCAAACCCAAGCTGAATTACGACCCACAATTTATAAACCATTACGTGCAGGGGATTTCAAGTGTATTTATTGCGATCTGACTGCGAGCAGCTCAAAAATCAATTTGGTAAATGTGGAGGGAGAGGGCGGAATTATGAGTATGTTTTTTTATAAGTGCTGCGGCTTATCCTTTCCCCGGTAAAGAACTGTGAACCCTCTGCTTCCGAAGGCTTTGCCATCAGGGATGGGATTCACGCCAGGGTGCCTGAAACAAAGGGATGAGCAAGAGGGGAGGGATGCACAGGGCATAATAAATGCAAGGAAAGATCACAGGGAATGAAAGGATGCGGCAGAAACTCTCCAGAAATCTGAGCTCCGAGCTGATGCCTCGCACGGTGCGCCCCTGCACTGGGCATTGCTGAGGCACCTCAAACCCTCGGCTCAGCTCTGGGCCCCTCCTTTTAGGAAGGACACTGAGGGGCTGGAGCGTGTCCAGAGAAGGGAATTGAGCTGGGGAAGTGCCTGGAGAAACTGAGGGGAGCTCAGCCTGGAGAAAAGAAGAAAAGCCTGGAGAAAACCTTCTTGCTCTCTACAAGCCCCTGACAGGAGGGTGCAGCCAGGTGAGAGTCAGGCTCTGCTCTTTCCCAGCCTTAACAATTCTGTAATTCCATGACCCTAAGCCAGTGGATAAAGAAGAATGTGGTAGGCGTGACCCCCAGCACACTGGACCTGCTGTACCAAACCTGAGTGGCTTTAATCCTGTTTGGGACTGATTTGGAAGAAGCTTGGCTTTCTCCTCCCGGACCAAGAGCAGCTCAGTGCCAGACTGCTGTGGGTGGGAAGGGGGGAAATTCCATTTATACACAGGGAAGCGATGGGAGGAGACATCCTCCCCAGCCCTCACACCTCACTCACTGGTTTGGGAACCACGAGCCTGACTTTGCCAGGGAAGCTCTCAAAAGACATAGGAAAGGTGGTGGCTGCCATGCCAGCGTGGAAAATTGGGGCATCTGCTCCCAAAGGTTGGATGATATCGGCTTTTCCATTTTGGTGATCTGCAACCATCTGGTGCACTTCGAGCGAGAGGGTTCCTTCTCCTTCAATTTAAGAAATGGAATAAAAAGGATGAGATTAGATGAGAAGCAGAGGGGAGTTTTACATCTCTTTAATGATGACCTTTTTCCAGGTTTTTTTTCTGCAGCGCTGCGAAGAAAACTTAACTTCTATTTTAAAAGAGAAACTGGGTTTCTCATATGTTCCCATAATTCCTGATGCTGGCACTTTAAATTAATCACTGCAAAGAAGCCACCACGAAAATAGTGATACCAGAACTGAATATCCTCTGGGGAAATGCTGCCTGATGCGTTCATGTTTAAAAAAAAATAAAATCATTCTTTTCCTTGGCACCTCTCCTCTGGCTCATCTTATGCAAATCACCTCACTCAGGAGAATTTCCCAGGCCGTGACTGAGGTTGGTCAGTGGGGCAGATCGAAGCAGCGAGTTCCCAGGTAATTATTTATGTGTGAACTCAATGCAAGGAGATTAAATCTGAGCCACGTCCTCTGCCTGGGTCCGTTCTCCCTCGGAGTGATGTGCTACACAAAGTTTAATCGCTCGGGGAGGCAAATCTTTGAAATGCTCCAAAATCTGGTAATCCCACATGTCCAGTTCTTCCGGGACTCATCCCACCCCACTGAGTGCTGGCAGGTTTGGGAAGGGGAAGCAAACGCCCTGTGGCCTTTGTGCCCAGGTGCTGCCAGTCTGCACAGCTCACCCATCGAGCAGAATAAGCCCAAGAACAAATTCTGAAGCGGGGAATGATTTCCAATATCTGGTTTACCTTCGGACGCCGCGGGTCGCAGCAGGTTCAGGAGAGGTTTTCCAGAGGTGAGGGGAGCTCAAGTCACTTAGCAAGTTATTTGCATGGAATTATGCGCCAGGCGGTGTTCCTAGCAGAGTTTGGAGGTGGAGTTTTGTCTGCGTGACCTGAAGCCATCCTGCATTTGGCAGGATTTGTCCTTTTCTTCCTGGGGTGAATTGAGAGCAGAAATACCAGGATGGCCTTGCCCAGGTGGAGTGGCTTGGAGATGCTGTAGGAAGGGGATAAGGGATTCTTCATGGAATCATTTTGGTTGGAAAAACCCTCCAAGATCATCACATCCAACCATTCCCCCAGCACTGCCAAATCCAGCACTAACCCATGTCTTCAAGTGTCACATCCACATAACTTTTCAATTTCACCAGGGATGGTGACTCCACCGGTGCCCGTGGAGCAGAGGATTCTGGAGTGAGAGATCACTTCCTACAGATGCCACGGATGCCAAGAGGTTCCCTCAGCTCCAGGAGGGACTGCACAAGGTTATGGGGAAGTCTCCCCTCAGACTGTTAAATCCACAGGAGAGGTCTGAGTGCCAGCTATCCCCAAGCAAACATCTGAATTGAGCCGAGATGACAATTACCTTCTCTTGCCCTGCCAAGGGACACTGAGCAGCAAAAACCATGGTTTCAGGGAAGAGGAGACCCATAATTTTATCTCCCATCCAAACTCAGGGCAGGGGAGGATCACTCAAATCAGAATTTGGCTCCCAGAAAGCACCCCTGTCTCTTGGGATGAATATCCCCATCCCTGCCTGCTCCTGCCCACCTGTGCAGCACTGCCCATTGCACGGAAACAATTTCCTTGGCTTCTGGGACTGGAATGAACTGGTTTACAGGAATTGTTACTCACCATTAGCTTTAAACGACCTAGAAGCTGACCTTCCCACCTCCAGATCCCCTCCCCTTGCTTTAACCCTTTCCAGCACACTGCTTCCTCCCCACCTTCCTCAGGAGCAGCTGGGATAACTTTTGGAGGAGTTTTTTTGCACCCGGACACCCATTTATCTCCCTGCTTTGTCTCCTCGGGTGGTCACACGCCTTGATTCCCCAGCTTTACTCACATTTTTCTATCAGCACTGACAGAGCCACCCAAGGGACAGGAGAAGTTTACAATTCACAGCTCCCCTTTGTCCTCCCTGTGCTCTCCCTTCTCCCTCCAGAGCGGCTCCAGACCAGCACGAGGAGGAGAAAAATGTGCCTTGTATAAGCTGTGATGGCTGATGACTGATGACATTTATCTTCCCTCCTGAGGAGGATGGGAGAAGTCACTTCTGGATGGTTTCACCTGGGCTGTCAGGTTTCTCAGGGCTGCCTTTAGCCCGGGGGTGACACATTTTCACAGGCCAGTGCAGCGATGTGCCGCCAAGGCTTTATCCGGGGGCTCCCCAAAATTTGGCTCCACACCTCTTCCTCCCCCCTTAAATGTGCAAGCATTACCTGTGAGTGCTTGGCGAGGGATCCAGGCTGCTGTTTTTCCACTAAAACAGTTTCCATTTAACAAAGAAACCCTGTCCAGAGCAATTCTTTTAATCTGCCCCTTCCTGGAAGATGTGACAGCACATAGCTGGGAAGATGGATGGCACACACGGTGCTCAGCACAGCATCCATGGCACGGGGCTGGAATGAGGAAAGGAAAGCAAGGCTCAGGGAGAGAGCATTTACTGGGAAGTGCTGGGCCTCCCAAGCAGGGATGTCTGCTGGGTGCTACGGAGGTGCAGCTTCTCCCTTTGGCTGCCCAAAACCAGCCCCAGGAGCCATGTGGGACTTTCCCCAAGCGCCTTCAGAGCTGCAAGGTCAGGATGCTCTGCTGGAGCAGGAAGTCCCCAGGGAGGGCTCTGACAGCAGAGCAGCACAAGGTCCGCAGCGCAATGCGCCCTGCTCCGGTCCCAGGCAGAGAGCTGCACTCTCCCACGTCCCAGGGGACTGTGGAAGGCAGTGGGAGCACTCCCTGCATCCCTCTGGAAGGCAGTGGGAGCACTCCCTGCATCCCTCGGCACTGAGAGTGGCGGTGAGGGGGCTTTAACAGCCTGCAGGCATCAGGATAAACTTCATTCCCAAGGACAAAGGCAGAGGGGGCCCTGCTGCTCACCCCAAGCTGTGCTGGAGGTGACAGCAGCACTGCCAGGGTAAAAGTCACATCCCTGGCAGTGTCCAAGGCGAGGCTGGATGGGGCTGGGAGCAGCCTGGGATAGTGGAAGGTGTCCCTGCTCCTGGCAGTGGACAGAACCCGATGGTCTTTCAGGTCCCTTCCAACCCAAACCACGCTGTGGTTCTACAAAAGGACACAAGGAAATCTGACCCTTTAAGGAGGTTTTGACTTGCCCCCTACCTCGTGCCTATCTGCAAACTTCAACACCATTGCTCTGCACGTTTTACACCTCGGGGAAGAAGAGATTTGTGTGGGCTCGCAGAGGGATGCAGGGAGGAAAATCTGCTGGGTGTTACTAGGCAGAGAAATCACATCAGACTCCAGGATTCCCTGGAGAGGAAAACAGTTGGAGGTCAGGACAGCGTTTGTGGTAAGTACAGACGTGCTCTTCAGCTGAACCAGAAAAGCCTTTCTTATGTCCTTACAGGCTTCTCCCTACCGCCAAGTGCAGAGGCATCGGAAATAAGCATTTTTTGGGGGTTGTGGTAATGTGCTTTGTCACTATAAACTCCCTCCATTGAGGATTTAGATAGCTCTGGCCGTCTTCAAAACCTGTTTCCTGGATGTTTCCCCTCCCCATTTCTGAAAACACCGAAGATTGAAGCCAAGCAAACTCACCAACCTTCCCTGACTGATTTTTCTCGGAGGCTTTCACCGGAATAATTCTCCTCCAGCTTCCCATGAGTGCATGCACCAACAGCCACCAGCTGCATTGATCAAGTACTGAGTCACTTGTGAGCCACCACAGGCACTTAGAAAGAGAAAAAAAATAAAGTCCTCTACAGGAATATCAATCCAAGTCCAAGAAAATCGGGGAAGAAAGGACTAAAAGCATATGTATTAAATGCAGTGCAATCTGGCTTCATAGAGAGCCCTTTGGATGTAATTCCAATCTGCCTTACACAAATTTAAAAATTAAAAAAGCTGATACCTCCTCAGAAGAGCTAGACCACTCAGGGATGGTTATTTTTATTTGTGGTATTAATGCAGTGTCAAAAGTCCCCACTACAGCTTTTAGAGGTGAAGATGATAGAAGAAGCTCCCAGAACTGCCCTTTGCCTCCTGCATCTTCCCATCCTCCCTCAGCTGCACGAATTTCTCTAGATTTGTAGTCCCAGTGAGAAATTCAGGTGTGAACGGTAAAACACACCCCTGATGAAAAGGCTCCGAAACAAATTCCCGACTTCCCTTGCTGGGCCCTGAGCACAGCCCCAGGAAGCAGTGGGGTAATCACCCTCCGGGCAATCATTGCGAAGGGACTGCCAGGGGCTGCTGAACAAGAACTGACCCAGGCTCCCTAGAAGCTGGGGGAATGCACTGGTTCAGCTCTGAGAAACAGGAGGTGCAGCAGACAGCATTTAAATTTTTGGTGGTGGGAGATGCTTGGGTTTGTGCCTTTTCTTTTTTTCTTTTTTTAAACAAACAAAAAAGATCAATATTTAATTCAGCTCCAGGGATAACCTACCTTGGAAACGCAATTGGTGAACTATTAAATATTGCCTTTCCATAATTCTGCCTGTGTTTATCGCCAGTGACTGCAGTTTTTCTCCCCTCCGTTCCCTTCCTGAAAGCATAATAGTGGTTTTCATGTTTTTATTACACAGTGCATCTGTTGCCACTTCTGTTCAAACCTCCCAACCAAAGGCCCTTCCCCCAGATCACTCCGAAAAACAAGGAGGTGTCACCTGAGCAGCTGTCACCTCCCCGTGCCCTTAGCCTGGGCTGGGGCTGGGACCTCCAAACCTCTCCCTGGCATCCCCAGGGCAGATGTTCACCCACGTTCCGGGCAGGGGAAAGCACGTGGAGGTGATGCTCAGCTGCCAAGGGGCCAAGAGGTCAAGGCGAATGCCTCTGCAGGGGTAAGAAAGACCAAATCTTTTGGCTTCGTTCCTCTTTTATGCCTCAGCCAGCATTAATTTCTGTGATTAACAAAGGGAAATATTACCTGATGGCCTGTGCAATGTTGGTGTTTGCCACGCAGGCAAAAGTGGGTGGATAACACAGGGAAAATCAGGATGCTGGAAAATGGGCAGGGTGAGCTGCTCCCGCTTGCTGCTGCTCCTCTGGCTCTGTTACAACAAAAATAATAATAAAAAAGCCAATAATGGCATGTTGGATTGATGTGGCACCTACAATTTTCAATGCAGAACACTCAGGAGAAGGCAGTGGGGTTGTTCACTCGCTGAGGTGAACCGTCACTGCCTTCTCTTCACTGAGCTTTCCCACACGGAATAGCAGCCTGGAGCTCCTCTCCATCACAACTGGAGTTTGAAGATCTTCTCGATTGCAGTTTCAAGGCGATTTTCATCAGCTGACTGTCCAAAGTTAGGTCAGCCCCAGAACTGGAGCTGCCTTTCTTCTGTGCAGTAGGTGACCCGCAGCATCATCCTCGGCATTATCCAGAGCTACCCTGTGGCAGCAGGACCTCTCCAACACACACTGCCCCTCTTGGAACACCCCAGGGCAAGTTTAGTCAGCTCTTCAGGTGGCAGAAGGGTCAGACCTCAGTGCGTTCTCCAAGCCAAGGCCCTCTGTGGGTGCTGGAGCCCCATCATTCATGGCACAAAACAAAGGATGTGCGCAGGCAGTTATCAGATCTGGGCTCCTCACTCATTTCTCAGAGCAGGAAGCACTATTTATTACATCTTTTTTGCTGCTTCTAAACACAATCAACCATTTCTTGGCATTTCATCAAAGACAAATAGCCTGATCCTGCTTGCATCCACACGGAAGGAAAAATTCCCTTTGGCTTCTGCTGCAATGTGAAAGCTCAAAGAATATCAGCTGACGGTTTTAAAGTTCTTCCCACCTTTTTCCCCAGTTCTTTCACTGCCAGGAGACCAGGCTTCAAGTAACCCTTCTGGGGTTAACCCTCCCTCCCATCTTCCAAAGGATCATCCTTTCCAAACCGTTGTGTTCCACTGCCTCGGCCGCAACGGAAAGAGGAGCTGCTGTGTCTCACAGCACAGCCCTGAAATATTTAGAGCTCTGAGTGCTAAATCCAGAGCCAGGGAGCAATGGGAGACAGCCTAATGGCATGGATGATGGGGGGAACATCATGGCATGAAGGTGGCACGGATGGCACTGCCACCAGGGTGAGGAGCATCACACACAGTGGCTTCCATCACCGCTAAGTTGAAGGTTCCAATTTCAAGATCCATTAATAAAGCATTTTTCAACAACTCCAAAAATGACACACGCACAAAAACCACCCCCGACAAACCAAACCAGGAGAGAGCGACGGTGGGGTTTCTTTTCCCTTTTAAAATTTGTAAGCTTGTGTGTTTAGCGCTCATGGAAATGTCAAATCCGAAGCGGAGGGAACTGGTACATCATCTGTCAAAACTGCAGCTGGCTTTAGCAGCTCAGCGTGACATTATCACACAGCAACACAGGAAGGGGGAAAAACAAAGCCGGGAGAGTGCAGCCCAGCAAGGTCTGCCTGCTGTATCAGAGGTCATTAGGAATAAAACTGACACTGAAACAGAGAGTTAAATGCACTTTAAGTTTGCAGCAAGGACCATGTTGTCTTAAAGGCTATTTCTGTCCTTGCCTTCTGCTACAAACACGTATCTGCCTGAGGACACGGAGCTGTGCACGCCCTTCTGCATCTCTCCCAGGACTGGGGCTCCTCTTATCCGTACCTTCCTTTAGCCTTCCTCTGGATAACCAAAATTAGCATCACTGTGGTTCCACCCACGGATTTCAAAGAGCCCCCAGAGCCCCATTTTCCCCATCTTCAGGGAAGGCAGAGCAGAGAAAACCAAATGATGTGACCCAAGATCATGCCGTGGATCCCAAAATCATGATGCTCCTTCAGCACAGGCACTGAGCTTCCAACAGACCCACATTTCTCTCCCTTTTCTCCTCCAAGTCCCCCACAAGCCTTGCTTGGTGCTATCCCCAGCAGCCTTCTCAGCTGGCTGAGAGCACCCCTGGGAACTCCACATCTCTCCATGACCTTACCACTTCCCCAAATTCGCTTTCCCTCGACGTTTCCAAGCACTCTGGGGAGCAGGACCTTGTATTTTTAGCGCTGCTGCGGCGAAGCGCTGAGCAAATTCCCAGTGACAGATTATCAATAGCCAGCGCTATTAAAAATTTCCCCAAACTCCAGAGAAAGCCAAGCAAGCACTGAGCAAAAAGGAGTCGATTTTGAGTCTCTCCAGTCCCTGCTGCTCTGGTGTGTGAAGAGATGCTCGCATGGAGAGGCACACAAGGGCCAAGGATGGGAGTCTGTCCTGCAGGGAGCAAAGATTTGGCCTGGAGTGCTCGGAAGAGCAGCAAAGCTTGTGGTCAAGAGCAGGCTGGCAAGGCTTGCTTTAGGTGGAGAGGAAGCACAGAGCCCTTTGCTCCGTGGGGATGGAGGAACTGTTTGCTGTGAATCTGCCCTAACGACAGGCGGGTGGCCTCGGGGACACCTGCAGGGAGTGCTGGGTGCCAGGGATGGATGTCCCCTAGCCTCAGCCTGGCACGCAGGGGTCTGGCTGGGCCGAGGCAGGGTGAGCTGTCCCTGCTGCTGGCTCAGCGCTGTCATTTGGACAGATTGAAGGAGCGCAATGGTATCTCCTGGAGCAGGTAATGCTCCTGATTATGAGCAGGGGAGGGGGGAATTAGGAGCCAAGGCAAAGACAGAGCTGTTTAATGGACCCATTAGAGGGCATTAGCTGACAGCGACAGGACATCGCTGGAATTTAAAAGAGAGCCCAGGCGTAGGGAGAGCTTTAGGCTTGGGGTGTGCTGTGCTCTCCATCTGCCACGCTGCCTCTGGCCAGGGCTTCCCGGAGATTCCCTCCCTGTACACGGGCTCCCCAGCCCTCCTGGGGGCTGGAGGAGAGGGGAAGCCAGAGTGTGGCAAGGGGATTGTCCCCTTGGTGCACTTCCTGGGCGGGAGTGGGTGCATCTGGCACCCCAAAACTTCCCTACCACACTAACTGCCTTCTCCTTGCTGATCCCTTGATCACCTTGCTCCTGACCCCTTGCCGCAGCGCCAAGAAGTGCCAGAGACTGGGAAAGTCACCTGAACTGCACCAGTTTTCCCAGTGAATTCATCACCTGCCACCTCTGACAGCCAGGATTCACCGCCACTCACCGGTGTTGGAGCACGGGCAAGGGACAGGGCCAGCAGCAGCACCGGGAGCGCTGGAATTGCACTTCCCTCCTCTGCAGTCCACCCAGAGATCATCAGCTCCTGCAAGCAGTGAGGCAGACACGCTTCAAAACAAAGCAATAAATATAACCCAGACCACAGCTCTACAAACAGGGCCTGGCTGCTGGGGAGGTTGATATTTAAAGGCTCCAGAGAAATGGGGACATGAGTGATCAGGACATACATGGGATGGGGAGGGTGGCAAAAGAAGCCCTCCAGAAGATTTCTCATGGATCCAGTGGTTCTGTGTACTTCAGTCCTGGTTCCTGACAAGAGGAAACTCCCTCTTCTATGTGCATTTTCCACAGGCCAGAGCTCATGGAAGACCAGCCAAGGACTGCACAGAGCTCCATGCTGCCTGAAAAGGAGCCTGGCTTGGCCGCAGGGCAGGGGTAAGCAACCCCAGCCAGCCCTGCTTGCTGGGAAATGGAGGAATGGGGCGGACAAATAATTGGGGCAGATGGATAATTCAGGACAGAAGCCTTTCCTCTGCACCTCAGAGAAGTCCCAGGTCCAGCTGAGCAGGAGATGCCTCCCTGGTGTGGGATCCTCACAGGGAGCACAGGCAGCAACCTGGATGATGGATAGAACCTGTTCACAATGCATTTCTTTGCTGCTTTCTCCCTTTCCTCTTCTCCTTCTCTGCCCTCCCTTCCATATCCTCCAGCCCCGCCGTTCCCCACCGGCTCTTTCCAGTCGGTAATTACAGCTGAAGTGGACAATCTGTCTTGTTATGTTCAGGCATGGCCAGAAGGAGACAGCAGCAATGCCGAGGGGGTGGTGCCGTGGGGTTCCTGTCTTCCTGCTGGGCATGGACACCCCCCTGGCATGACATGAGAGCAGTTTTGGGGGGATGCCCACACAGAGGCTCTTGGAGCATCCCTTCACCCACACCCTGCAGCTGTGGAGCACCTCCAAAATTGTCCCAAGGCTGGGGTCAATCCCGAAGTGGCTGGGACACCCAGCAGGCTCCTAGATGCCACTTGGAGACCAGGGGAGCAACCCAAATCCCCTTTTTCCAGCTCCGAGGGCCCACATTTGAGATGAATTCTTCTCACATCAAACCTAGAGTGACCTTGCACTTTGCTTTTTCCTTGCCCTCCCTTTGCTGCTCTGACACCAAGCAGCCCAAAAGGAGCCCAGAAAGGAGGGAGGAGCCACAACGCAGGGCCTGTGCAGAGTCAGGGCAAAGAACTCGTGAAATACAAGCCCAGCTATTCCAGACACTCGTTAGTAAAAGAAATGGTTGCCTGCAGGGAGACCGTTTCTGGCTGATTGAATGTAGAACTGTTTGGAACAAATTCAATAAACCCCAGCGTGCCTTTTGCTTTTAAATATGCTGTTTTCTCTAAGCTGCCGTTCCTCATGGAAGAGCATTGATTGAGGCTGGGAGTCTGCCAGGAAGATTTCCACGAGGAGATGTGGGGAACGGTGGTCACCCTGAGCCAGGTGCAGGTGGTGACCCCCAGCCTGACCTGGAGGTAGACATTTCAACAAACCTCTGGAGGGCTTTGGTGGTGCTCCAACAAGACATACAGCCTTGGAAGATGATGTCAGAACCTCCAAAAATTACTGCAAAGCCTATTTTGGGGGGGTTTAGCAGTCCAAAGCTCAGGGCAAGCCTGGCTGTAGTTACCTTGGTTCTCAATGCCTTGCACTGGGTTTTCACACATGCCACAGCACCGAGGCTGTCAGGCAGAGGATTCTCCATGGATTCTCTCTTTATTTTCATTTGTAAGAGCCTTCAGGACAGGTTTAATTGCTGGGGTATGGACCAGCCATTTCCAGTTATGACTACAAGTGAATCAAAGTGTTGCAGCCCTGCTTTAATTAAAGACACGATACCTATTCCTACCTAGAGTGCAGCGGCAACAACAGCAGGTTATTAGGAGAAGTAATATCCATCTAATCCGATCTGATCTGTGTAGTTATTAGGCCTGGCTAAGTATTGGTATTGATTTTATTACTAATATCGCTGCCACAATAGAAAACCAACCACAGCTCAGAGTTTTGTATCGTTCATCATTTTCTTCATTTGTTTGGCCTCGGAACAGATGGGTTTTTTTGTTTTCTCCATTGCTCAAAATCCACATACAGGTTTCCTTTTTGGGATTTTACCTCTTCTTCCTTCATCTTTACCTCTTCCTCACTACATCCTCTTTTCCCCTCTTGGGTTGCCCCTTGCCCTCTACAAAACAACTTCATGCAGGATCAAACCCAACACTCACATTTTTCTTAGTCTGAATTCAGCCAAAGAAGCTTGCAGCAGTTTATGAGTCAGAAACACAAGACAGAGCTGCTGGTCACTGAGAGAAATTGCCAGGAATTTGGGGAGGGTGAATCACACTCAAAGAGATAGCTGAGAAGAGAAACAGAGAGAGAACCTCTTGTCCTTTTTCTCTTCATCATCGAGCTCATTTTTTTTTACCCAGATTTGAGTAAGGAGCACAACATGGGAGTTTTCTTGAATGTCCTTGAATTGGAAGGAGGTTGGTGCTTCCATTTTCCCATAAGGATGACCCGGGACACGAACAAACCTGGTGTCCCCACGTGCTGCAGCACACAGAGCTTGTCTTTGGCTCCCGATGCTCTCAGGGAGCTCAGTTTAACTCCGGGTTAACTGCAGCTTCCTTGCAGAGCTGTCTATCACCTCTCGTACCTCTCAGCCTCTTCCTCGCTCACTCAAGAAAATAACAGCTCCCAGACTCTGAAAAATCCCACGTAATTGGTACAGTCTCCACAAAGTGCCTCTCAACCAACAGCAGGGCTATTTGGAGCTCGAAGGGTGGCCCTGTCTTTTCAGAGGGGTCATGGGTTAACAACCGTGTTTATTTTCCTCAGTGTCTGTCCAAGATAAAAACCCAAAAAACACCATCCCAGCTCCTCAAAGTCAAGCCTGGCAGCGCCGATTTGGGGCACAGCTGGAGGAAGAGGACAGATTTCCATCCCACATCAGCCAGTTCTCAGCGTTCCTTTCCTTCGTTTGCCCATGGGTGAAGGATTCTGACACTGCACCGCAGACCTGCGAAATGTGGAGTCTGCTCCAGCCACCCTGCACATCCTTGGCCCTCTCTCTTTTCACATTTCAGCAGAAAATCACCACATCATCAATTTGGTGTCGATTTGGGCATCCTGAGGACCAAACCCTGTTTGTTTTTCTGCTTTACCTCCTGACTTGGAAGCCCTGGCTGGCTCTTCATTAGCATCTCTCCCTCACACAACAGATAAATAGCAATACCCAGAGTCACACAACACTTATAAATAAATAGAAAAGGAGCGTCAATTCAGCCGTGAATACAAAGCTTAAGGATACTGCATCTCATTCCTGTTTGCTGCCTCGGGCACCGTGAGCTGACAATCAAAATTCACCGAGCGCCAAAAATATTAGTTTAATATTTGTGTTTGCTCAGCTCCTTCTCGTGCCGGGATGACAAACAGCCCTGCGAAGGCATTGCCAGAGGCACTCACACTTCCATTCTCTCTCTCACTGATTCTGGCACACAGAGGGATCTTTTCAAACCAATAAACACTTTCATTTTTGTCTTCGCTGAAAGGACTTCCTCTATGGGGTGATGTTTTGCTAGAGGAAATGATTTAAGAGCAGAGATACGGCTGTGATTCAATATGGTTGTGATTCAATATCATGCTCAGGAATTCCTTGTAAAGTCAAGGGAGAGACAAATTCTGACATTACCTGAGCCTCGTTGAACTTAGCGGAGTATTTTTGGAGTGAGCATCAGGCAACAAAGACCCCTTTTCATCTGGTGTCTGGTAGCTCCTGTTGTCAGGTGGAACAGCAGCAACAACTGTCTCTCTCCTGTAAAAGTTACATCTTGACATGTAGGGAACATGCAGAAAGAAGGGGAGAAGAGGATGAGAGGAGAGAGAGCTTTCCCAAGCCCTCTGTTAGGGTCGGATAAAGCACATGGAGCTCAGATCAGCAGCAGTGTCACGGCTGGTCCCTCACGCCCTTCCCTGCTCGGGATGCACCAACCCTTGACTCAGAACTGGCGAGCTGATTCAGCAGGAGCAAAAGCAGACCAACCACGAGGGACAGATTTGCTCATTGCTTTCCCTCCTCACGACCTTCTCATTGCTGAAAGGATGCCCTGAGCTCACCACGGAGCCATGGAATGGTTTGGGTTGGGAAGCACCTTGAAGACCACCTGGATCCAACCCCTGCTCTAGGCAGAGACACCTTCCGCCAGCCCAGGCTGCTCCAAGCCCCTCCAGCCTGGCTTTGATGCACACCAGGAGCTCAGACAACGCCAGCAGTGGATGGAAATCCTCTGCAGAAACCCATCGGGGAGCCTGAGCACAGTCTGACCAAGTTCCCTCGTGGCATTGCAAGGGGATGGGGTCACACCCCACTCCTGCTGCCTGGGGGCACCCCGGGTTCCCCCCAGGTATCACAGCCCAGCCCAGCACGGGGTCTCAGGGAGCAGCTCCCTCCCACTGCTCACATCCTTCTTGCTGGCCTCAGGAGGCGTTTTGGACGTGTTTGTAGAGGAGAACAATGCTGGCTGTCTCCTCATCAAAGTGGGCCGTGGCAAGGCGAAGTCCTGCTTTCACTCCAGCACTACCCTGCAACACAAAGCTTTGTATTTGCCTGTCAATATCCCAGTTGGATTCTGCTTCTATATATTTAATTTGAGATGAGTACTGCAGGACCTCTTTTGTTAGCTGGATACCTCATGCACATTGTTATTATTTCTTTCATAAAAATCAATAAAGACTTAGGAACAACAACCACCAATAATAACAGTACATCTCTCTTTGTGTCTTTGTGTTGCAACTTGCTGAATAACTCAGAAAAGCAGCAGACAACAGTCCAAAGAGAAGATTAAAAAAGATGTTGTTTCCAAACTGGACCTGCTCTTCCTTTGGAAAAAGTTTCCAGCCACTCAAAACTGCAGCACCATCTCAGCACACAAGAATTCAGCAGCAGAGGTTCAGGAAAGGAAATAATGTTCAGCGGATGAGGCACCAGACAGAGCTCCTCTAATTTGGTGTCCTGGCTGTGTTGCCTGTGAAACACAGGCAAAAACAGCGATGGAAATTTAAGGGAACCACTTTGAAAGCCACAGGCAAATCATTCCTACTGAAGTCACTTTCTGGACACTAACAAAATTCAAGGAGACACATCCTCTACACGGCTTTGAAATAGGGAGAAGGAAGAAAGACAAGATAAGGATATGGCCCTGTTGGAGTGAGTCCAGAGAGGGCCATAGAGATGCTCTGAGGAGCCCCTCTGCTGGGAGAGCTGGGAAGAGAGGGCTCCAGGGAGACCTCAGAGCCTAAAGGGGCTCCAGGAGGCCTGGGGAGGGACTGGGGACAAGAGATGGAGGGACAAGACAAGGGAGAAGGGCTTCTCACCGACAGAGAGCAGGTTTAAATTAGAAAGAAATTCTGTATTGTGAGGGTGGGCAGGCCCTGGCACAGGTGCCCAGAGCAGCTGTGGCTGCCCCTGGATCCCTGGCAGTGCCCAAGGCCAGGCTGGACATTGGGGCTTGGAGCCACCTGGGACAGTGGGAGGTGTCCCTGCCCACAGCAGGGGCGTGGAGCTAGATTGTCTTTAAGGTCCCTTCCAAGCCAAACCATTCCATGATTTCTCTGCCATCTAACTGCAGGAACAGGCACAGAAACAGGAGCAGCAATCACACAGGAGCTCCACAGCTCCCGAGCACCATTTAATTACTCTGCATGAGAGGTTCAAAAAACCACCACCTGCCTTGAGGCAACACTTTCTCCACTCCCTGTGCTGTCAGGAGCCATTCCTACAGCTCCAGCTGGGATTCCCATGGCCAGCCCAGGCAGCAGCACCAGTGCAACCACAGCACTGCTGCCACAGGGACCCCATTGGCTTTCCTGGGCTCCACTGGTGGCCACAAAGTCCTGGAAGGACAGAGCCCAGTCCCCCGGGTCAGCATCACCTCCAAGGGAATTCCAGCAGGCCGAGTGCTCCTTCACAAAGAACCCCCCAAAACCCCATTTCCGGGGGGGGCCCTTGCTCAGCACGACCTGCCCTTCACATTTACCAGGTTTCCAGCATTTTGGTTAAGGAAAATACATAGAATTCTAATCCTATTGTTTTAAAGGTTAATGTATTCCCAGCCACAACTCGGAGCAGAGATTCGAGTCCAGGAACAATCATCTGGTGGCACGAAAGTATTGAGTACATGACCTAGGTCTTATCCATTTCTACTTTCTTATGCATGTATGGCTCTTTTTTCATTTCTTTCCTTTTCCGGTTCAGCCATCCAAAGAAATATAAAACCAAAGCTAAACACAGCTGGGGTTCTATCCACACACGTACAGCATCAGCACATATCACAGCACCAGGGCTATTTTTCCCTTCCCATATGAAGGATTGCTGTTCCTACACCCAGGCCAAGATGCTTTTCAGCAGGCATCTTTCCTGGCTTGCCATCAGGCACCTTTTGTGGCTTCCCAGCCATTCCCATGTGCAGCTTTCAGAAACCAAAAGGCTGCTCCGAGCACCGCAAGATAAGGGAATTCAAGCACTGAAGAGAAAGGAAAGCTGCTGCTTTTAACTCTGTTAACAACTGATTAAAAGATGAGCTCTACTCTCCCTAAATCTTCTCCTATGCCTTGAAAGAAAAGCTGCAGAAAGCCAAAAAGTCCTTTAGTTCTTGAAATAAAGGAAAAGGTTGGGGAGGATAGCAAATACTAGCCTTAAATACAGCAGACATAGAGCTCTTCCTGCAGAGACCCCTCAAAGAGGAGCTCCTGCCATCCCAGCAGCTCCCAACTAACCCAGAGCTGCTCCGGTGGTCCCTTTTGATCCACCAGTAGCTGGGCCCACTCAGCAGAACAGCCTTAGCAGGGATTGTGTCTCACCTGGTACTCCATCCCACCCCACCTCCCTGCAGCTGAGCAGCAAAGGAAGGTCAGAGACCCTGGAAGACAACCAGAATTTAGAGAAGAGATGGATTTATTAAGAGGAATGCTTTGGGGAAACAGCCACACTTCCCTGTGTTCGCGGGAAAGGTTTCATTCCACCTGGAATAGCACTCCAGGGTCTGTGGAATTGTGTTGTGCCTGTTTGATCCTGCAGTTTTTTAATGGCACACACCAGGAATGGTATTGGTCTTAATTTTTAATTCAAACCCCAGGTTTTGGATTTCCTATAACCCTGCTAATACTGAGGAAAAAAAGGTAAAAGCTCCTAAATCTTACACTTGGGCAAATCCAGGGTGAATCCTCCCGTCCTGAGGAGCACAGGGACGGGCAGGGAATGCTGGCAGAGGGCACAGAGCACCCTGGTGAAGAAGGTCCATCGAGCATCCTTGGGAGAGGGTGCCAGCCACTCCGAGAAGCTTCACACCACGAGATAACAAATTTTAGCGAAGCACCTCCCTCCTTTTGGTGATCTGCTTTGCCTGACCTCGCCACAGGCCATAGGAGTCAGAGCTGGTGTGAGCATCCAGCCTGGGCACAGCTCCATCCCTCCCCAGCTGGGGACATCTCCTGCCCTTTCAGATTCCAGGTCAGCACAATCTGGGGATAAAGCTCACCCCCGTGCCACACCCAGTGAGCTCCTCTGGGGCCAAAATGTTGGCCTCAACCCAAGGCTGAGTGACAATAGGAAACCTGGAGGGAATTAAAGAGAAGAAAGGCACGGCTAAGGTGACTCAGAAGAAATTCAGGCCATCAAAACACTGCCCTGCTGTTTCCTGCTGGGCCAGTGACTTTGAAAGTTCAAAGTCTGCCAGTGGGAAGCTGGAGAGGTAAAGGATGTAGGATGTGTCGCTGTGGCCTTAATCCTAGAGCCCAGCCCTTAATCCTACACCTCCTGGCATGCACTGGGATGTGGTTGCTTTCCTGCTGGAGAAGGAAACCAGCAGAAGCAGGACTAGTCAATATGTACATTTACTTCAATTTTTTTTTTTTTTAATTAAAACTATCATTCTAGGAAGAAAAAATTTTCATCCAAATGCAATTTTCCATGGAAATTACATGATCTTGATGTTTTATGCTCTTACTTGTTTTTGGTGTTGAAGAACTGACATGCACAAAATTAAAAATTTTTTAAAAAAAGGAAAGGGGTATTTTTATGCTGGAAAGCTGAAAGCTGAACAGTTTTGATTGACTGGATGAAAGCACTGAGGAATGTTCCAGATTAAACATGGTAAATTGTCCAAGTGAAGTGGTGCTTTTTGGCACCAGGGCTCTTCTCTAAATAAAAATGTTGATGCCAGGAGGAAAGGCAGAAGGGGAAAAAGCCTCTCCTACCTAACTTTGCCTCTAACACCCTTTAAAAGTGCAAAAGAAATCATTTTCCTTTTTTTTTTTTTTTTTTTTTGGTGGCAAAAGTGGTTTCGCCAGATAATGACAACCGACAGTAGGGGGAAAAACTCTTGTGGTAATACAAAATTATTGAAATATAGATTATAGAAGTATAGATAATCAGAGGGGAAAATACCTCTCTGGTGCTGTGTTGGATGGGCAGTTATCCTGCTCTGGGTCTGACACTTCTGTGCACTCAGTGGGCAGCTCAGTCTCTCACATCTCCCCGGGATTAAGGGATTACCATTAATTAACAGAGCCCTGCCTGCCTTGCCTGTGATACACTATCTTTCCATCAGAAAGAAGCAGATGGAGCCGAATTTCCAAAATCTCCGAGATGGAAAGAGCAGGTATGAGATAAGAGCTGGGGGTACTGGGCAAGGCAGGAGGCTGCGGATCATCAGAGAGGAAACCTAAATCTCAGCAATTTAAGTTTTTCCTCATTTCTTAAGGAGAAAAGGCACGTGGGATCGCCCTCCTGTCTGCCTGGGCCCTGCTATTGGCTTTTCACTCTGTTTTCTTTTCAAGGAAGTCTCTGGAGGGGCCACTGCCCTCCAAGGTGCAAATCCCCTAAGGGGTGGAACAGACTGCCCGGAGGAGCTGTGGGTGTCTCTCCCCTGGAAGTGCTCAAGGCCAGGCTGGATGGAGCCTTGAGCAACCTGGTCTAGTGGAAGCTGTCCCTGCCCTTTCCAGGGGGTTGGAACAAGATGGGTTTTTATGTCCCTTCCAACCCAAACCATTCCATGGTTCTTACTCTCTGAATTTGGGGCGAACGCTGCGAGAGGCTGCTCCTGAGTGTCCCTGCTGAAGGCTAAACAAAGGCAGCACCACGGGAAAGGATTTTTCTGCAAAGACGATTGAAATGGCTCAGCTAAATGAGGAGGAGAAGGTATCTCCCCATCTCCTTGGATCCTCCAGGGAGACAGCTCCTCCACCCTCTGCTTCCCGTTTGACACTGAGCTCGCAGCACCTACCGCTGCCACGCTGTGAAGAGAGCAAATCCTCAACCTCTCGCGGCCCTTGTGAGATCCAGGGACTGAGATCTTGGCAGTGACTAATGAAAGTGAGCTGTCCCTGTCCCTCAACGCCGAGGATCACCTTCATTTCCAGAGAACAGCTTGGCACTGTGCAAACCTCCCTTCCCCTCAGCTGGATACACCATCCTCAGCACAGTCACCTCCCAAAGCCTAACGCTCGGATAGCTGGGTCCTGGCAGGGAACAAGCTGGGAAAGGAGGGATTTCACCTGGAATGGGGGTTTGCTGTCGGTACCAGCCCCAGTGTGGATGTCCCGGAGGGTCTGTCACCTCAGGGGTGGTTCCCTGTGCTCGCAGATGACCATCATCAGTTATCCCTGCCCATCTACAGAAAAGAACATCAAACATGTTCCCTAGACAGCCTGGCCAAGAGCTTCCCCACGAGAGGGAGACGAAGGTGTCAGACATGGCAGGAGTCCAGCTGATGTTGTGTTCTCACTCTTTTTTCCCCTCTGTATTAATTAAAACCCCACACTTTCCTGAGGACAACCTGTTAAATTCACTTTAAAATCACAGCGCCAGCAGCATCAGGCAAACTGTATCCAAATCCAAATCCCTTAATGGAGCCACAGGTGTGTCTTTGAGAAGAGCCTGCCCACAGAGGTGGCACTGAATCAGGTGCCAGGAGAGCGGCAGGAGAAGTCCCCTGGGATAATTCTTCTCCAGAGATTTCCTGATTGAGAGAGGTGTCCCACCCACAAACTCCACGTTTAAATGAACTTTGCACTGCCCATCCCCTCCGCCCTTTTGAGCTTTCCCAGGGGCACTTGCAGGTGTCACAGCCCACGGCATCAGTAGGATCCCCTGGCTGCACATCCCTGCCCTGGCGCGTGGCCACAAACACCAGGACTCTGGGACAAAATTTGGGTGCACGGACGATTTGAAAGCAGGAAGGCCACCTGTACCTCCCCGCTCCCACATCCCAGCACCTTGTGAAGACAGCTGGAGCAGGGCCTGGAGCAGTTCACTCAGCTCCCAGCCCCATCTCAGATTTGGCTCTTCACCTTGCTCCTTTTTTTCCTAAAAAATAGAGTAGGCAAGGAGTGCCTGGTTAAAAGCTAATTCCCCTGCTCTCTTAAATCACTGAGATTAAAAGCTTTCTTCCTGATGGCTGCTTCATAAAAGACCCAAAGCTTTCTACTCCTTTATTCCTTTAAAAAGCAATGCCTTATCTATTTTACACCTTTTGGGTTTATGGGTAGAATCCCCAGCAACGCTTCCTCTCTGGAACCTGCGTTCCACTGATTTTCCAGATAAAAATGAGCTCCAAGAAGCACACCTGAGCAAAATGAGATGTTCTGGCCAACTCCAGCCTCACTGTGCAAACTTCTGAGATATGTAAAATCCCCTGAAAAGATGGGATTTCTGCTGGTTGGATGCTTTCATCCAGGTGAGATGGTCCTTTCCTCCTTGGAAGGGCCACAGCTGCTCAGCACTTTTGGAGCTTTACGCCCAAGGATTATGGGGTGGAAAGGAAATACGAGTGGCACAGCCCTTTTAATCCATGTTAGCCAAATAAATGTTCCTATTTCAAGGCAGGTGGAGCAATAATAAATATCAGGTAAGAGAAGTGAGCCCCGCCACCTCTTCTCATTTGTATGCATGGCCTTATTTCTTTTATTAAACAAAAATTCCCTCTCCAGAAATGCAGCCCAGCCCTGCTGGCTCAGGCCAGCTCTTGTTAAAATGATTATTAATGGTGCTGCACCTCTCCCTAATGGGAATGAATGGTCCAGCCACCCTTCAGTTCCACACATATTCCTGACTTATTCCTTCGGCTTCCCCTCGGCCGCAATATTCCCCACAGCCTCCTTCCCCTGCAGCCCTGGAATATCTGCATGCGGGTGATCCATCTTGGAACTTTTAACACTTATTTTTCTAAAGAGATAAAAATAAACCGTTCCATTCGGATGAAAAATAGGGGATGTAGGCCTAAGCCCACCAAGGGAGACGGAGGAGGGGGGGAAAGAAGAAGGAAGAAGAGTATTTTCTCTCTTTTCCCTGTATTTAAACCACAAATGCATAATCCATCTCCCTTAACAGCCCCTCCCTTCCTAAATAAATAATTTCCTCACCGTGTGGAGCAGGGAGATGACAAGAGGAGGACCATAAGTCACGGAAAGGATGTGAAGGCAGAGATCTCCCAGTACTCAGGGAGCTTTTCATGGAGCACCATTCCAACCCCAGGATCTGCTCTAGCAAGGGCACTTTGACCATAGAGAATTCTTGCAAAACCAATTTTCAAAGCAAGGACAGCTTCCAGAGCCTTTGCATGGCTCTTCCCATGCGAGTCTGCAGGGCCAGCAGGAAATGAATCCCTGTGGGTGACCAGGAGAGCAGGGGAGAGGTGGGAGGAAGGGTGAAGGGATTCCTCACCTTTGCTCCTGCCTCTGCCTGCCACGTGAGGGTGGCTGTGTGTCCACAGCTGCTTCATGGCTCATATTCGCAGTGAAGGAGGCTGTCAGGGCTGGGCCAGTGATCCCACGAGTGATCCCACGAGTGATCCCACAGGTGATCCCACAGGTGATCCTACAAGTGATCCCACGAGTGATCCCACGAGTGATCCCACGAGTGATCCCACGAGTGATCCCACGAGTGATCCCATGAGTGATCCTACAAGTGATGCCACGAGTGATGCCACGAGTGATCCCACAAGTGATCCTACAAGTGATGCCACGAGTGATGCCACGAGTGATCCCACGAGTGATCCCACGAGTGATCCCATGAGTGATCCCACAAGTGCCAGCTGCTGGCATAGATCTTCCCCCCCCACCTGCTCCAGGGTGGATCTGAGCATTTCCATAATGCCACCAGCTCTTTCAAACCTTCCAAACGGGAATGCGCAAATTCACAGATCCCATCCAAACCCCCCGAGCAGCACGAGTCTGCCCTCTATGTGACACAAGCATCCCAAATCTCACCAACTGCTCATCCCACACCCCACAAACATTGCCAAAATAACCCCATACCCATCACTATGCATCTCCAAAATGTGCTACCTCTGCGTGTCACAGCTCCCTCACTGACCCCACCATGGTGCCCCAGAGGCTGTCACCAAAATATCATCAAAGAGGTCCCCAAACAGCCACTAAAAACTGGCTAAAGGTGACCACCCTGCTTTTGGGGTTGGCACCGGCTCCAGCAAATCTCCCCTTAATGAGCAGATATAAAAGAGCCACTTGGCTGTTGTGTTAGTTCTGATACACCAAAATACACGGGTTAAAACCACGAGAATTATGGATTTTAGCAGAAGACCACTCATGGAAAAAGGAGGCTGAAGGAATGTAGCCCCAGGCAATGCCTGCAGAGACCAAGCTCTGGAGCAGCTCCACGGCACTGCTGGATCAGGCTAAAATCGAGAGGATAACCTCTCTGCTCTCCCACAGACTGATACCTGCTGAGAATTTCAGCTGAATTTTTAAAATCTGGTCACTTTTTAGTTGCTTTTCTTAAAGGAACCCCCAAGCTCAGCAAACCAAGAAGAAAGCCAACAAGCCCTATGTCTACTGGCTTTCAGGAAGATGAAACCGGATTTCAACCCCAGTTCTGGCTGACACTTAAGCAGTGGTCAGTCCTGGTGGTTTGCAGACACTGTCCAAGGGGTTGTGGCCACATCCCTTTTCCCATTTATCACACAGCTCTGGCTCCATCCCCACCTGCGGGCACGGATGGAGGGGCATTTGCCTCCACGTATGTAAAAGTGATTACAGGCAGAAGCCTGGGGGATTTGTTTGGGAACAATGTTGTAATGAGCCCAAGGATAATCTGCTGCCCAGAGACAGGGATTTTTCCCGGAGGGATGGCAGCCACAAATTAGACAGTCACATCCGGTTATTTCCAGCGAGTTAACTCCCAACGCCGCACCTCCGGCCCACCGAGGAGGGGCACGGCACAAATCCAACCATCCCCGGGAGATGTGCCCCAAATCCAGCACGTTTCAGGTGGGGAAAGGGGCCGGCGTGAGGATTTTTAATGGCCCAAAGTGGTGGAAATTCATTACTCTGATAAGGCTCTGGGAGCTGGTGGTTTGAGCTTCAGACATGGCCAGTCCCTGGAGAAATTACACCATGTTCAAGCTAATCTTCTTATAAACATTGTTGTGGGGGTTTTTTTATTTTATCCGACATGTGTCAAGCAGGACCACTAAGCCTATTACATCTCCAGGGAGGTTGGTGCTTTCTCTCCTTCCTATCCCCCCTCATCTGAACGCTGTTTGTCTTCTTTTTGCCTCCTTTGGACATTTCTCCATCACTACATACCAATTTTCTTATAATTAGCACCGAGGAAAAAAAATAAATCTCTGTGGGCTTGGAGGCTCAGGTGAGATAAGCAGCCAGGTTCCAGCTAGACATCCAAAATTTTTGGAGCTCATAATGGACATAAAACTTGCTAGTCCATCCCTTCTTCCTGTGTTCATTTATTTTTCTTTCCAACAAGCCCTCAAAATAAATAGATAAAGATTCAACTGGATATTTTTGTGTTCTCCGGGACAAAATAGTTCAAGTTATTGGGAAATCGCCAGCTGGGTACTGCCTTCATTTGTGTAATTCCCTCCGTCTGAGTTTGCAGGCAGAAACAGGCAGGCAGGGATTTAGACCATGGAAACAGATGGTTTTTAAGGACAGGGTGAATATGAACCCACCTGGAGCTTCAGGTTGAGGGATACACGTTGGTGAAGAGACATTTTTCCTGAGACCTCTCGCCCCACTCTGGTGGGAAGTTCATAGGGAGCCAACAGAAAGGTTGAAAAGGAGATGGAAAAAAACACCCAAAACCTATAAACATTTGTGCTGCAAATGGTCATTTTCTGGAGGAAGCATCCAGCTCTCTCCATGAGAAATAGGAAATAGAGAATTAGGAATACCCAAGGAATGAGAAACTTTCACGCACTCACTCGCACAAACATCACCCACGTTCACTCTGGAGAGTTGGCTACAGAAAATCAATGGGAGCTTATCAGCCTGCAGCAGAGTTGGGACAATTAAACATTTCCCTCTCTGCCTTTCTATATTGGATTTAAGTTTTGAAGCTATTCTCACCTGTGGATGGAGAGAAAGAAACATCCAAGCCAGCATCTCTCATGGAGAGCTATCTCTAACGCAGGCAGTAGCCCAAATTCCTTCCGTGCCTAATCGTTACCTTCCTTGTCCTTAAAAAAAAAAAAAAAAAAAAAAGNAAAAAAAAAAAAAAAGGCTATCTTGGACAAAAAAAGGGAAGATGTTGTGCATCCTACTGCAATTTCTTTTCTCTCCTTGCACGCAAACTTCTGCACTCATGGAAAAACTCCTTCCCCAAATGCTGGGCTTTTGTCATCGGGTTTTCTCTGGCATAGAGCAAAACTTTGCAGAAGGCAACCAGCCGAAACCCAAAGCGGCAAAACCGAGTCTGGATTTGCTGCTGTCCCCCAGATCGGCGCTGGGCTGGGGGCAAGGTGAGTGACCTGCTCCTGGAACACTGGCACTCAGTTCCACAGGAGCCAAAGGGCGTTTGAAGCCCCAAAGCAGCACTGAAACATATCCCTGTTTGCTTGCCTGGTTTTAACTGAAAACCAGCTGCTCCAGTCCTTAGGCGAATGGAAAAACATCGAGATAAACCAAATAATTAACAAGCTCAGTAACTACAAAGGCAGTGATTGCTCTTCCTAGTGCCCACTCTGACCACCTCCATGTGCAGGTTTGGATGGATCACAAAGATTTCTGGAAGGACGTCGGCACCGCCAAGCCCCTGGCTGGTCCTACAAGCGTTTTCCATCTTCTGGGGACTCAGACTGGAAGCAGCAGCTTCCTTTTTATTTATTTAATTCTTTATCTGCCCCTGTCAAAACGGACAGTGCAGATAATCTGGGCTTACAGCCCTTTGAAGTCAATCAGAAAAGACTTTTAACTCGAGCGAGAGGGACCGCAGGCCTCCATCTACCTGATCCGCAGGCATTGCCAGGGATTTGGGCAACCCGGGCTCCATCCACACGGACCTGCCTTTAAAGCCATCAGCTCCAAGCCCTTGCCTTGGCGAGAGATCAAGCACAGCAGATTTCCTACAACCCTCCCGTCTTATCACACATTAGCCCCGTCCAGATGTCAGGCTGGAGCTCTCCCTCTGCTCACAATGCCCCTTTTCAATCTCCTTCTATCTCCCTGTTAAATTGCTGATGAGACCTTCCTGGCAGCCTTTTCAAAAGTAGAGGAGATCAAAAAATTTTGGAATATTTCCAAAGTCCTTAGGGAAAATAAGAAGGGGCAAAAAAAAACCCCAAATAGGAGAGAGAAGGAGCCTGCAATGCTGTTACTGTGCACAGAGCCCTGAGCAGCACACTGGGGTCTGCAAGTGCTTTAGCTCCCTGCTGCTAGGAAAGGGCTGGGAATGGTTTGGGCTGCCTCACAAGCATCACCGGCACCTCCACTATTGCCCTTGCACATGCCCAACGTGCAGAACAGCCTTAAAAAGAGGCAAACCCAGCTGCAGCCACCCCAAAACTCCAGCGTGGCATCCCATCCCCAGCACAGAAAGCTGGCATCGTGGGGACCAGATTTTTTTATTTTTTTTAATGGGCAGGAAAAGGCAATTTATCTCCCTTACCCTTCCTGCCGTGTTCCAGCAAAGCTGTACAAGAGTTCCAGCTTTACACTCACTTTTGAAAAGGTGACACCGCTGGCTTTCAAAGGACATCAGAGCAGGGGTGACACAGGAGGTGACTCCATCCCAGCAGCTGAGAGCAGCAGGCGGAGAACACCAGAGGTAAAAACAACCCAACGCATTCCCAGCCTTTGCTAACACGGCCAGAGCCATGTCAGCAGCAGCATTCTGCGTGCACAGGGAGAAAAACCCAGCCAAAAAAGCAGCAATGTTGAGCAGACCCTTGTCTTAATTTCATTTTGCCGCCTGGCTGATCATATTCGGTTCTTTATTTAACCGGTAGAACAAAAAGTTTAGAGTTGGGTTACTCACCTCCCCTTCCCCAAGCTTTATTATATAGTTTTCCTTCTCCCAAAGGCTTTTCAGTGGATTCTGACTTGGCTGAATCCTGGAATGGTTTGGGTTGGAAGGGACCTTAAAGCTTGTTTTGTTCCACTTGGGCAGGGACACCTTTCAATAGACCGAGCTGCTGAAAGCTCCATCCCTGAACGCTTCGAGGGGTGGGTCACCCACAGCTTCTCTGGACAACCTGGCCAAAATGCTGCCAGCTCTGCTGGCTAATGCACCTCCAAACAGCTCTCTGCCTCCAGTTCCAGTGGGAAAACTCTCTCAAAGCCATCACACCAATAAAATGTCATGGGCAGAAGAGAGCACGAGCAGGTAAGTCCTCATTTCGGCATGCGAAGAAGGACCCCTTGGCACAACAGAGGCACTTGTTACTCACTCCTCAGGATTTGCTATTTATTATGCCACTTCTCCCAAAGCTGTGGGAATCTAATCAGAGCACAGAAGCCAGCACAGGCAATGCAGTGATCAGTCACAGGCCATCAGTAAGGAGTAACAAACAGCTGGAGTGACCACTGCCATGATCCATGGGCTCACCCGAGCTGCTCAGTGACCAATGTGCAAGATCTCAAACTGAACACCCCCTCAAGGCCATCCTTAAAGCCAAGCCTTTGCCGTCCCTTCAGTGCTTGGATTATTTATGCACTCAGGATGTGCACAAGCCTCTGGATCAGGGCCGAGCTCCCTCCTCCGCCTGCCAGCACCTCACTTAGGAGATGAGAAGAAAATTAAAAAATATAAAAGAAGCCTCCTGCACCCTAGAGTGACATAAAAAGTTATTATGAAGATAAAGTTTCCTGGTCTAAGAATGAGGCAGAGAACTACATCACAAGATGATGATATTTGATTTTACTACAGATTTTCAGATCCAGCCTTCTGGAGCAACCTGATCTAGTGGAAAGTATCCTTGCCCATTTCAGGGCTGGAACTGGGAGGTCTTTAAGGTCCCTTCCAGCCCAAACCATTTGAGGATTCTGTGCTCTAAGTGCCTGTCTGGTCCTCCTCTCTGGGAACATATTCCAGGTTGCAGCTCCAGCTTAACTCTTCACAATGGCAATGCTTCCCCCACTAAAAATACAGCATTGCATTTGCCTTACATTGTGCTGTAGGCCTTTTTCCCCTTGGATAAACAAGGGGGGGCATGGTCCTGGCAGAGCAGCTGGATTATATCTATACATATAAACATATAGCTCTTCCTTTCAGCAGGAATTTTGCCAAATGCTTCTGCATGTCGCTTTTTTTAAAAAATCCTTTCTAAGGTCCACCTGAACTCTTGTCTCTGGTATCCCACCTGATACTCCCAGCTGCCTTGGTATGCTCTCCCGTGGTGCTGCTTCTGTGCCCTGGTGCCTTCCAGGCCTGAAGGGATTATTGCTGCCTCAGCATTTGGCTGTTGCTCCCTTCTAGCTCCCCCTGGACCATCCCTAACACCCCCAAGGACCTTTGCCATACACATCTGCACACGCTGCTTCAAAACCTAAACCCTTCTCCCAGAACAGGGAAAACGCTGGCTTTGCCCCACTAGGAAAGCTGGGGAAAGCCTGCAATGTCTCGCCCTGCCTGAGCTAAGGCTGGCATTGCAAGCCTTGGAGAAAAACACGTTTCTCCTTTTGGTTTTCCAAGGTTACCCTCCCACCACGTGCACCCTGGGATGTGTTTCTGAAAAGCCTTCCCTGGAAAAGCTGGGACAACACAAGGCAGAAGCTCCTGGGCTTGTACCAATAACCTGTGACCAAAGAAACTGCTGGGACTTGCAACTGGCACTAACCCAAGGAAATCCCCCGACAGCTTCCCTGTGTGGCCAGCCGGGCTCTCTCGGCTCCACAGGGCCCAACCTGCTGCAAATTCCTTGTGGGAGCATCTCCTCCATGTGGCAGTCAGCTCTTTGGGTGTCCCTGGGGCGGCCCAGAAGCAGGAATTTTGGGGGAAGAAGGCTGGGAGTGCCTGCTTGCTGCTGTGCCAGCTCAGGGTGAGCAGCAAAGCAGTGAGAAATGCATTTCATCTGCGAATCAAAGGCTGTTTCTACCTCTAATTAACCCGAGGCCCATCCAAGCAATGCAGTCAGGCTCTCCTTAGCCAGGCCACGGCAGAAATTCCTGCTCCAGCTGCCTTGCAGATGGATCTCCTCCTCTGAGTGGCCTCCAGGAGTTCTCCTCTCCTGGATGCCCACCCTGAGATAACACCTTGGCCGTCTCCTGGGGTACCATTACCTCCTGTTAGATCCTGTGAAACACTCCAGACTAAAAAGACACAGGAAATTTAGGGACCAATTAAGAAAATCCATAACCACTGCAAGGGAAAGCAGGTCGGCTATCCTGACACAAGATACACAGCACAGCATCATGCCAAAGTCCTGGATAAAGATCCTAAAACCCTGCAGGCAATATTGTCATCTCCATCTAGATTTAAGGATGTTTCTCGTGGATTTTCATACAGAAATGGCTAAAATCAGCAAGTTTTTTGCTTCAGTAGGACCCAAACACCCAGCTTTCCCCACTGTGGGCTAAAGGGAAGAAATGCAGAAGGAAAGTTAATCAAGCTGAGATCAAAGGGAAAACCCCAAACAAACCCACAAAAAAATCTCATCCAAACCCATACAAGTGACAAGTTTGCCAGGACTCCTTCCCCCAACTCCTGTTCACTTTCATCCTCCTGACCTTCTCTGTTCCAGCCAGGAGGGAATAGGAATGTTCGAAGAAAGCTATTCCTGTGTTATTTTTAGCAGAGCCAGAAGAAAAGTGACTGGAAATAACCCATGAAAGCAAGCTTTCACCTTGATTTTCAGCCTCTGGAGATTTTGATAGCCTTGATAGCAATCACAACTTAACCATAGGCATAGAAAATGCTGAGTGATACCAAGAGCATAAATTGAGCTCTTTCTTTCTTCCCGCTCCACATTAAAAACCTGGTGAACCATCTAAGGGAGACAGGAAAACACTTTCCCCCACCAAGCAGTGAATTGGTGGCCACACCATGGCAGGGAGAGCCAGGTTTGGCTGGGTTTCAGCCCAGCAAGAGAACTCTACGTTACAATCGAATGCATTCAAAATAGATGCTGAGTTTGGAACCTTCCACAAGCATCTTGTGGAAAAAGTCACTCTTTCCCCACCAGGATTCAGAAGAACTCTTCTGCGCAACCTGGTCCAGTGGGAGGTGTTCCCACCCATGGCACAGGGTCAGAATGAGATGAGCTTTAAGGTCCCTTCCAACCCAAACCATTCTGGGATTCTGGCACTGACTGACTGCACAGGGACCTCCACACTGCCCTGCCTGCCCTGACCCACAGGCTCCAGCCCAAGCAGCCCCGGTGGGACACAGTTCCCAGCTGCACGTGTGAGAGACCAAAGGAATTAATTAAGAGGAGCTGCACTCCCAAGGTGCTGATAATAGGAACAAAATGAGGGCTGATCCCATTAAGTCAATCTTCTCTGCTGGTCGCTGCCATCTGATGTCTCTTGCTTCCCGTTGCTCCTTGCTGCTGTTCCCACTGCAGATCTAAACCCACTTTGTTTCTGCTGATCCACATTAAAGTGACCCCAGCCATGAGACTGATTCACCAGCTGGGTTTGAACAATCTATCGCTTCCCCACGCTTTTCCCACCATCAGCTTTTCTTCTGCCATTGAGCACCTCCTTCCCCTCTGTGGCCAGGGCTGCTGAGAGCATTTCTTCCCAGGGGGCTGTCCCTTGGCTCTCACTGAAATCCGCTGTGGCAAACCGCCCAGCCCTGTGCTGTCACATCCCCATCTCCTCCTGCTCTCAGCCTGGGCACGAGGCAGAAGCTTTAGCCACAGTCTGGGCTCCAGGCTGGCTTTCCTCAGAGCAGGAGAGGCACGATGTCCCTGGCACGGAGTGCTCTTGTGGCCGTGGCAGTTCTGTTTCTGTGGAGTGAGGGGAGCCCAGCACTGATTTATGTGCAGCATCGTCAGACCTGCTGCTGCCTAAACAGGACTCGACCCCACTCGACCCCAGGGAGGATTTTTGTCACAGCTGATGGCTTTTCTTTGCAGTCTGCACCAGCCCAACACCAAGAAGCCACACTGAGCACCCCAACTGCTGCAAAGCTGTCGGGGGGAAAGGAGCCAAGCTGGCTCTGTCAACAACACACCGTATTTCCAGCAGACCACGGTGTCTGTGGGCCAGAACAAACCCCTTGGTAGGGGACAGCAGCTGTGAACCTCTCCCTTTCCATCAGCCTGAGGAGAAGGAGTTTTCCTCAGAGTCATCCTCTGCCTTACAGGGCCACTTGGGCCAGTGCTGGAGCTCCCCAGGGAGCCACAACCCCATCCATGCTCCCCTCACCCTGACTGGAGACAGCCAGGGCAGCTGCAACCAGCAAATACAAAGGCATTAAAAAAAAAAATACAAATCCCACTTTGCTGAGTTTTAAAGCATTTCCCTGGATCGAAGAGGCTCTGGTGAGATTGTCATGGCAGGGGATATTTATTGCCATCTCAGGAAATGTTTCATTATTCTTTGGTAAGTGGTGGCTGTGAATTTAAGCCTGTCTGCCCGGCCGTAAAGGGGACCATCGGGCAGGTTATTTCCGGCAGCCGGAATTTTCCATCGCCTCCCAGCTCCGAGGATATCGTGCCTGAACAGCCCTGGCTGGCTCCCCCCGGGCAGGGAACAGATCCCACACATCCCCGGGCAGAGGGCGGCTGGGCAGCCGAGCAGGCTGAGGGGCTGCTCCCGATGGATTTGCAATAGAGGGAAAACACCACGGGCGCCTTCAGCACACGGTTTAACTACTCACAGTAAAAATAACGAGGTGAATTCCGTGCTTGGCTAACTAAGCTGTTCCAGAGGCTGTTTCAGTCCACTCAGAATGCTCGGGAAGCTCAGCAGGTCTGGATGGAGGTGGAAAAGGCAGAGAGTCCGAGCCACCAGCTGGATGGGACCACCGGGGACACAAAGCAGGTCCTAGTGAGCCTCTGGCAAAGCTCCCTTTGTCTTCTCGCACCAACTGCTCTGGAACAGGATGGGGAGAAACAACCATTTCATCCCTTTTGTTTTCTCCCTGTGAAAACATCTAACCACTTGCGAGTCTATGCAAGCTTCCAGCACCTAAAATTTCCCATGATGAGTCCTACTTTTTAACAGGCTGCTGGGTAAAGAGTTTGCCTTCGCTTCTTGGAACTTCTCTAGGGTTTGGAATTGGATGATCTGTAGGGTCCCTTCCACCCCTAACTGTTCTGGGATTCCATGACACTCCTGATTCCAAGTGTTTCCTGAACTAAGCCATCATTGCTGATTAATTCTTCAGCTTTACAACATGAACGATTTAATGTCTGGCCCTGCCTTTATCAATCCTTGCCTTCTGTGGATAATTTTCTAGGCTTCTTCCCATCCATTTTTTTGTGGGCTACTCACAAATTACTCAAGGCAGGAGATACCAGACATTCATTAAGCAGCACAACAACATTCCCCATTTCAGCCTTTCTTACCTACCTGGTTTTTTTTTTGACTACTATGGGCCAGAAATGTCATTTTGATAGATATTTCCAGCATAACTCTCAGAACTCCTTTCTGAGCAGTAACAGCCAGCTCAGAGCCCAGTGATTTCCCCCCTGTGCATTGTTTTTCATTTAGCAGCCTTGAATTTCATCTGCTGTTTTATTATCTGCTCACTAAATATCATAAGGTCCTTTTCCCATTCTCGAAGGTTGGCTGTGTTTTAAGCTCCTTGGTATTAACTAAGCATTGCCATCAAATGCTCTCATTTCTTTTGTTATTTTCTCCCAGACCCACCTGGACTCCCCAAATTCAGGGGACTGATGCACAAAAAAAGGCATGTCAATTTTAAATTGTCACTAAGTGCAAAAGCATCTTCTCAAGGCTCCACAGGGCAGAGGGTGCAGGTGACAAAGTCACATCTACCACCATTCACAGTGGCTTTAAAGACAAAAATTGTTGAATTTGAGCATAAACACAAGCTGAGATGAGAAAAAGCCTCTCTTAAACAACTCGTCTCTTCAAATTCCTTGTAAATTATCCTCTGGAGTTGTAACCGTGGTGTTTACCAGCAACTCTGTGAAAGAGGGTGATTTCAGAGCCTGGGGAAAACATGAGGTTTTAGTTTTGAGTGCAGCTGGGAGCCAACACAGGCTCAGGATTTAAAAGGGTTCTCTGCACAGAGGTGCTGGAGCTTTAGACCTGCTGGGGCCTCGTCATCTAAAATCAGGTCTGGTTGAGGATTTTTTTTTGTTTTGAAAAATATATCCAGTGGCAATGATGTCTTTAAAGTGCCGGGTCTCAGCAGGAAAAGGCTGTCCCTGCCAGCACATCTGGAATGATGGCTCCAGATGTGCATCCCTGCCCAATGAAGTCTCCTGCTCTCTCGCTGGAGGGATGAACACAGAAAACACCTTTTTTCCCAGGGACAAAACATGCCACCAGCATGTCCAGGAACAGAGCACAGAAGCACTGGAAAAGGGAATGGCAATTGGAAAACGCTCCATGAAAGGCTCTGCATTTGTTTACAGCCCTGCCAAGCTCTCCGGTTCCCTGGTTTTCAGAAACAGCTGTTTTCTAAACCCTTTTAGTCAATGGGCCATGGACACCTTGGAGAAATGCCCATTAAAATGAGTTAGCCATCCCTCAAAGCCAGGTGGGACAAAATAGTTTATTAACTGCTAAAGGATGGGTCTCCTCTATAATGAACCTTTCTGCAGTATTGAAGAAAAGCTATGTCTTACTTCCCTCTCCTAATAAATGGCTTCTTCAGAGTTTAATTAACTTCTCCCTGCTCTTCTTTTGTGGCAAAGTGTCACCCTGACCACGAGACAAACTCTGTTTGTTCCTTTATCTGAGAGAGCACTGGCCTGACAGATAAACTGCTCTGCCTCATTTTCTGCGGCTTTTTCTCTTCCTGCTTTGCATATTCCAGGGAGGGAGGCAGTAATAAGAGAAAGCAGTGCTTTGGGGCAGCTGGATATGTTTGGGATTGGGAAGAAGCACATCCTTAAAATACAGCATGGACCACAGTCCCCCAGTGCTGGCAGGGGCTGGGAATGGGGACCCACCTCACAGACCCACCAGAAACTGGGTCAGGCTCTCTGCTGGCTCCTTTGTTTCCTTAGGCTTGAAAACAAACCTGGAGGAAACAATTTTTGCCCTTCCAGGAGTACAGGATTTTGTATTTTCAGCAGCACTTGTCTGTCCCCATGTGTGTATAAATATAGCTCGGAATCAATAGGAGTGAGATTAGGTCAGTGTATTTCTGAGAAATGTGCTCCTGATAGCTCATAAACCCAAGCAGCTCCTGCTCCTTCTCACTTCCTGCGGTGCTCCAGGACCAGCTCTGTGTGCCAAGAGCCTGGCACAGCCTGGAGAAGGCGAGGGCTGCTCTCTTTTTAAAAGGATGAATTTGGGCCAAGTCAAGAGGGACCGTCACGAACTTCTGCTTTGGCTTCTCGGCTCAGATCTCAGCCCATCCCACAGCAGAAGGCAGGAGCTCCCACTTGGGGTGGGAGGGAGGTAGGAACTCAGAGTACTATCTGGAGAAACTTTTCCATGCAAGGCCTGGGCTCCTTCCTGGGAAAAGATCCCAGGGCCAGCCTCGTTTCACACGGGCCTGAGTGGCGCCAGTTGATTAATTGTGCCCGGCCAGGAGCAGCCAGGGACTTTGTGACACCAATGCAGTAATGGTCTCCAGCACGCAGACAATCCCAGAGGATGTGTCCTCCCTACCCCAACGAAATTAATTAATGGTGGCAATAAATAAACCACTCCAGACGAACAAGAGCATCCAAGCGGCCGCTGGCACAATAGAATAAAAAATAGGGAAAGGAGAGCATTTTGAAGGACATTTGTGGGGAAGGAATAAATGGGGAAGGGCTAACACTCACTTTTTTGGATACACTGGGTGACATGGGGCTGCAGGAGGAGGATGGGCCAGCACAGAGCATCCCAGGGGAACAACAGCAGCTGTGGCTGACCATTTTCTGTGCTCAGCACAAGCTCTGTCACCATGTTCAGCTGAACTCCAAGGACTCTCCTCCGCGGCCACCATCCTGTTTGGTCTGCCTAGCCCTGCCTCGTGTCTCCAGCTGTTCTATCCCACCTCCCACATAACTAAAAACACTGTGTGTGGCTGATCCCCATCAGGCTAATCCATACAAGCAAGCCCTGAGTGATTACAGGGCTGATTATCAGGGCCTGACACACCCCTGTGCTCATCCCACCCCTGCTCGGTCCCAGCCTGAGCATTTCCTTGGATCCCCACCCGGAGGTCTAACCACCAGGCCCTCAGAGCAGCTCCCAGGCACTCCTAATTGGCACGTGACGCAGTGCCTGCCACGCGCTGGTCAATACCAATTAGCATACTTATTAAATGAACGTGGTAGTTGGCAGCAGTTATCTAATTGCCTCAACAAGCGCATCGGGGAGAAGCGTCAAACCCTGCGGAGCAGCAGGAAAATGAGCTGCCCTGGGATAAGGGGGACAGGACAGGACTTGTGGAGCAAGTGCAGGGGAGGGCCGTGAAGATGATTAGAGGGAAGGAACACCTATCCCATAGGAAAAGGCTGAGAGAATTGGGATTGTTCAGCCCGGAGAAGAGAAGCTTCAGAGAGAACTTAGAGCCTCTTCCAGTGTCTCAAGGAGTTCAAGAGACCTGGAGAGGGACTTTGGGCAAGGACACGACAAGGGGGAATGGCTTCACACTGCCAGAGGGCAGGGTTAGATGGGATAGTGGGGAGAAATCATTCCCTGTGAGGGTAGGGAGGTCCTGGCACAGGTGCCCAGAGAAACCGTGGCTGCCCCTGGATCCCTGGCAGTGTCCAAAGCCAGGCTTGGAGCATCCTGGGATAGTGGAAGGTGTCCCTGCCCACGACAGAGGGTTTGGAACAAGATGACCTTTACAGGTCCCTTCCAACCCAAACCATTCCATGACACTCTTAAATCCCTGCTCCCTGTGCAGGGCCCACAGTGAAACACAGGGCAGTCTTCTGAGCAGCTCCCATCACTTCCAGGGCAACAGGACTCAGGAATTTGGGGTTTTCCTGCTGCAGAATTAATTTCCTGGAAGCCAGGGAACAGGAGTAATGAAAGAGGCCAAGACACCTGAAATTACATTTACCAGGCTACACGTGCTTTTTATTTCTTTCCCTCTTTTTTGCATATCACCTCCAGGCTGAGCTTGGCCTGTGGGCACTGCTGTTATCAGACAGCAGGCAGAGGGGAGAGCTGAGATGGTGCTTGTGCCCGGGAACCAAAACAGACCCTGTGCACTGTTTTAATTCAATGCTCATGAAAGTCTGCAGTTCTGGTTTCTTCTTTTCCTTTTTACCCTTGGAACTAGTATGGCAGAGCCTGGCTGGTGGAAGTTTCTCTGCCTTTTATGTCAGGGCTGGCATGGAATCACAGAATCACAGAATGGTTTGGGGGGGAAGGGACTTTTAAGACCATCTCATTCCAACTCCTGCCATGGCAGGGACACCTCCCACTGTCCCAGGCTGCTCCCAGCCCTGTCCAGCCTGGCCTTGGGCACTGCCAGGGATCCAGGGGCAGCCACAGCTGCTCTGGGCACCTGTGCCAGGGTCAATGACTCCTCCCTCTGCAAAGGAGAGGGAGACTCTTATGGGTGGAAAAGATGCCACTTTTGCATTTTCAGATGTGAAAATGAGCAAGACCAGAGGGTTCTGGCTCCAGAGCAAGAGTAAGTGCCTGGGGGAAGAGTGAGGAAAATCCGTGATCCTGTTGAAGCAGCACCCAGCTCTACTCACCATTTTGCCTCTTCTGTCCAGCCTTGACTTTTCCCCCTCCATTTTCCTTAAGTTTCTCCATCCCTTGACAAGCTGAGAAGCACCATGAGTCCCTCCAGCACACTCCTTGCTCCCAGAGGCTGATCCAGGATGGATGGAGGACATCAGTCTTCCCTACTGCTGAGTCTACCACATATCAAATGCAAGCAGCACGCTGAGTAACTCATCTTTCCTGCGTGCCTATTAAGCAAAAATTGAAAGAAAATTACATGGGAAGTCAGCAGCAAGTAGGAGGGGACGGGTTGTAATTATCTGGCTATTAATTGGCATAAAGTTCCAGTTTAATGCTCTCAGGCCTGTGTCGCTATTTCCTGGGGAAATTTTCTCTCTATTAGGTTTGGATGAGAACTGGGATTCTCTCTGGGAGCTCCGAGTCCACCCAAAAAGGTGACTTTCAGCTTCAGTCCCCCAGCAGGTTTTTGTTTTCAGGCACTGAGGGACAAAATTAAGGAATCTTTTCTAACGTGGCTTCATCTGCCCAAGGTGGAGGTGGGAAGAGACAAGTTTTACCACTGGATGATGATAACCACACACGACCCTTTTAAAATTCAGCCCACGTGGCAGTGTTCCCTCCAAATACAAAATTCAGAAATAAAAGAACTTAAGGAATTGTTCCCCTATGGCTTCTGCCAGCCCTGGGAATTCCCTAGGGAGAGGCGAGAAACTCCTGCCCGAGCGGCTGCTCATCAAAACCTGCCAATTAAACAGAACCAAAATGTTCTGAGCAGCGAACATCCATCAAACCCCACGGAGAATTTCAAGGAGTGATGTGCGGGCTCCTGCCAACTCACCTGGCAAGGGACCAGGCAAGCCATCCTCGTGCTCCGTGGTGCTCCTGCCATGCAGGATACAGCTCTGCCGTGGAACAGGGGGGAGCTGCAGATGTTTGCTGTGGAGCCAACACACGCAGGTATTCGCAGCTCTACAGAAAAGGTGGGAAGCGTGGCCTTTCCTCCTCTGGAATCCCAGGGGCAGCTGGAAGAAGCTGGAGCAGCAGGCAAATCTGCTGTGCTACTACAAACTGGGGGAGGAGGGGGGGAACAAAAATCAAAGTTTCTGGCTTTTTCTTTGCTAAATCCAGGTATTTCCACAGATAAATCAAAGCGCTCTCAATTTTGCATCGGATTTCCTTTGGAAGTCAAAGGCTTCTTTCCAAGGGGGAAAGACAGGTCAGTGCTGCTCCAGTGGATACAAACACCCTCCAAGCTGCTTTTGGCAGCCCCCCAGCATGAGCTGATTTTGCTCAGGGACCTAAAGATTTATCTTTAAGCTACAGACCCTTCTCCTTTAATTCCCAAGCAGGAGAAAAGCACTTGCTAAAGTGAACTCCGAGGGAAAAAAAAGGGAAAAAAGGGAAGTAGGGGAGAAACAGGGAAAAAACAAACAGAAAGAAACACCAGGGAGAAAAAAAGGGGGGAAAAAACAGCAAAGAGGAAGAAGGGATTTTATTCAGTTCACAGCTTGGAAGCTCAGAGAAAGGTATAAAGAATTCTCCCTTCATGCCATGGTTCCCCATGGACTCCAGTAACATGGAACTACATGCCTTTTGAAAAAGAAGGCTTTCACTATTGCTAATTGTCAGCATTCCAAACTCTTAAGAATTTTTTAAAAATCTTAAAAATTGTTTTTCTCCCCATATGTCCCTTCAATTTCCAAACCCAGCAGAGCAAACTCCTGTGTGCTACAACAAGGCGTAGGACTCTTCTCCATCACCTGCCCGCAGCAGCCAGAGGCAGGAATCCCTGCACACGGCATGGCGGTTGGGATGAGTTGACCTTTAGGGTCCCTTCCCAACCCAAACCATTCTACGATTCCATGAAAAAGTGAGGATTTTACAAAACTTCAGAGAAAATCCCCAGCTGTGGAGGCTCAGCTCACTGCTCTGGCAAAGACTTCACTTTGCCACCTGTCCCAGAGGAGTCATTCCCTTTAAAATTTCAAATTATTTTTAGGCTGCTCCTAGGCTGACAAGCTGCTTTTCTGTATGATTTTGTGCCTCAGCAGAGAGAAGGGAAGCCCCAGAGCCACCATCAGAGGTACCAACAGCTCCCAGCAGCTGTACCCACCCAGGATGGGATTTGCTGGTGGATTCAGAGCCTGCCCACTCTGGAAACATCCAGCATCCCCTGTCTCCAAAGGTGTTCCGGCACACAGTGGGAGCAGAAGAAGGTGCCTTGGGAATGTGAGCTGGGGAACACAGCAACAAACTGGAGTGGAAAAAGGCCACAGGACTCCCCATGCTGGAAAAAAATCCCCCCCAGCAAGCAGGGCTGAGTCAGAGCCCCCTCCAGCCCTGTCAGAGTGACGGGGCAGCGCTGGCACTGCTTCAATCCCCTGGGCAGCTGGAGCTGGAAGGGATCGGAGGACGATCAATGTGCCATTAGAGAAAGCACCCAGGGCTGCAGTCGATACCCTGGAAAGACACTGCAGCCCGTGACAGCCACACCAGCAACCTGCTGCTATTGACACGAGAATGGCGGGCTTTAAAAACCAGCAGCTTCTGTTTCCCTCCTCCCCGTCCAGAGTAAATTAACCCCAAATCTCTTTGTTTACCCTCACCCCTAATAAGCTCTCGTGGCTTGCAGAAAATGGTATTCCAGGCTCTTTCCTGAGCAGGCAAGAGCCTTTGTTCCCTTTCATCCTGGGAAAAAGAAGGGTTTAGATAATCTCAGAATGCCAGAAAGCAATTTATTTTGACCTAGACTGTTTCTGCAATGTCATCTCTTGGCTCCAGCACGTGGGAAGCTCCATTGGCGTTTACACCACGCAGCTCCAACGGGGCTGTGTGTCCCAGGCACTCCTGTGGCACTGGGAGCACCCAGAGTGCTCTGACCCTGGACAGGGGACAAGGTTATGGCACACAGCATCATCCTGCAGAGGTCTGAGCTGCAGCAGAGCTGGGCACAGCAGGCAGCAGCAGGGAGGGTGCGCTGGGTACTGCACATCCTGAGTCCCTGATGTGGACATGGAGGAGACTCCAAAGGGAATCCTGTCATAAAATCATCACAGACGGGTGTGGGCTGCAAGGAACCTTAAAGATCAGCCAGGTCCACTCCCCCTGCCATGGGCAGGGACACCTTCCACTGTCCCAGGTTGCTCCAAGCTCTGTCCAGCCTGGCCTTGGACACTTCCTGGGATGGGGCAGCCACAGCTTCTCTGGGAATTCAATTCCAGTTCCTCCCCACCCTCACAGGGAAAAAATTCTTCCTAACATCCGATCTAACTCTGCCCTCTGTCTGTGTGAAGCCATTCCCCCTTGTCCAAAGTCCCTCTCCAGCTCTTTTGTAGCTCCTCTGAGTATTAAAAGACCCTCAAATGCCACAATTAGGTTGCCCCAGCACTTTCTCTTCTCCAGGTTGAACAATCCCAATTCTCTCAGCCTTTCCTCATAGGAGAGGTCCTATTTCAGACCCATCCTCATTAGAGGCCCCATCCCTCTGATCACCTTCACATCCCTCTCCTCTGGGCTCACTCCAGCAGTCGTGTCCCGCTAATCCCAGAGCAGCACCAGCTCTACCCCAGTGATCTGTAAGGCACGTTCAGTCCTTTCCCCTCAGCAGGGGGAAGAGATTTGCAGCGATGCAGTCTCACTGCTCTTCCTAAGCCACTTCTTTGCCTTCAGGATGTGTTTTGCACCCTCAAGCCTGGAAAGTTCCTTTAGAAAGGAAAAGCAAAAGCAGGGCACGTCACAGAGCAGGAAGCTGCTGCAGGACTCTCAAGGACAGCGCAGTGTCAGTGTGTGTCCCTCCCAGCTTCCCCAGTCTGGCTCCATCACTCCCTGGAAGCCACGGTGCAAACACACTGAGCTATAGCCGCAAGTTTTGCTGCAATCCAGGCCAGGAGCACCAAAAAGCAGAAGTCACTGGTGGAAGAACCCCTTCTGCAGACCCCACATAAGCCCCCCTGCCCAGCACGGCCTCTTAGCTCTGCCCCACCCTGGCTGCTCAGGGATTGCAATAACTCATCTCTCTGTCAACAGGGAATATTTTTAAATGTCTTCCTCCCTGCAGGCAAGCAGAAGCCTCCTCTGTTCTTCCCAGGCAGATTCCTTTTTTATTATTATTGTTACTTTTCCTCTAGATGAGGAGTTTAAATCATCCTGTCTCCTTTTAGGGTGGGGGAATGACGGTCAGGGGGCAGCCCCCAGGAAGACTCAGAATTGCTCGTGGCAGGCAGTCAGGAAGAAGAGCTGAAAGTTTGTGTCCAAACTTCTGATTCAGAGCACAAAGCAAAGCTTGTCTTGCCTTTCCTTCCCGGAGTTACATAAAAATAAACCCAGGCTCCCTCCTTCTTCTTGGCAGGCAGCAGCACATCCTGCAGAGCAACCTTGTGTCCTGAGACTCTTCCACTGGGCTGGGAAAGGAGAGGAGAAGCTCAGCCCGTTCCCTGGCTGGCTCCCACCGAGCCTTATTTCACTCTGTGTGCTTCCCAGCAGGACATTGATGTGGACAGGCATCTGGAAAGCCTGCAAGAGTTTCCTCAGCGCTTTGTTTTGTTCTGTACTTTCCACGCTCGGGGTGTTATTACCACGCTGCTCGGGTTGTGCAACAGCCCCACAAACGGCACAGAGCTGCTTTGAAGGGGGAGGAGGAGCTGGGCCGCTGAAGAGCCACCGAAATCCCTGCGGTTCCTGCCGTCGCTGAAGGCCCACGTTGGATGCATTACAGTAAGTCAGCAGAAGGCAAATAAACAGGATAAACAGGCTCTGCAGCCTGGTGTTCCCTGAGAAAAGTACCATTATTTTCCCCCTCTAATGCCCATCACTTTGTCAGCAAGTCTGTGTGTGCTGGGGCACCGTTTGTCTCCCAGGCTTGCAGACCCAAACCAGCGATAAACCAAAAGGCTCACTGAGCCTCCCTCACTGCGGACGGGAAGCCCAAATCCCAGTCCCAGAGCTGGGGATACCCTGCCAGGCACCTTTATCCCGTGCTGCACACCCAGCTGCCAACACCTGGCCGCCGCTAGACCCCCAACCTGCAGGGAGCCCCTGCCCCGCCGATGTCCCGGGGTGACAAAGCCACCACCGAACAAGCGGCACAAAGATCCTCCCACCTACTCTGGATGTGCGGAAAACACTCCATGGAGACGTCCTGAGACCTCGGGAATAAAAAGCCCAAGGGCAGAGGAGGCCTTACTCCAGGCTGACGGTTTCATTCCCCTTTAAAGACCTGTCTGTGAGTAATTAAAGCTCCTGTTTCTAAGCTGCTTGGTATTTTAATTGATTTTCTGCACTGGCTGCCCACAGTCATTCAAATCCGACATTTGTCTTGCAAGCCCCAAACGAGCGGCGAGGGAAAGCGACCTTCCCAAGAGCCCGGCATGGTCGGAACTGGTCTGCACTGGGAACACTCCTGGATGGACCACCTGGATGCCAAACCAATGCCCTCATCTCCACTGTGGAGCAGCTCAGGGCAGGAAGACTTTCCCCTTGTTATTTATCCGGGGAATTTTCTCTGGGATGAACATTTTCCAGAAGGGAAGGAAGAAGAGATTGATCTCCTGTGTGGTCAGATTCTTGTCAAGAGAAAATTGGGAGCATGGAAACAGGGACTGATGTTTTCAAAGGAGGTGAGAATACAAATTGCACTGAAGTCAGGAGCACTAGAGGAAATTTTTGAATAAAATCACAGATTTTATTCCAACCCACAATTTGGGTTGGAAGGGACCTTAAGGACCGCCCAGTTCCAACCTCCTGCCATAGGCAGGGATGTCACTCGCGAGGTCAAGTTGCTCAGGGCTCCATCCAACCTGGCCATGAATGCTTCCAGGGATGGGACATCTACAACCTCCAATCTTAAATAAATCCCAAACTCTTATCAGCAAAGTAAAAATCTAGACCTTGTTGGTTTTTCACTTCTTTAGCAGGACTCTAGAAGTGATGATAAGTAAGCCAAGCTTTAGAGTGGAAAAATCAAGATTTTGCAACTTGGTTAATAAAATCCCTGTCAGTGGGGTAAGATTCCTAAATCCGCAGTGACTGCAGGAGGTCACATCTCCAAATCCAGAGATAAAGGCTTTCCCCAGCAGGTGGAAAAAAACAACACATTGCCCTTCCAAAATGTTTTTTCTGGCTAACGCTCGTGGCCTGTACCTGGGAGAAGCCTGCACGTGCAGCCTCCAGTCAGGCTGTCCAGGAGGCACTGGGAAATGCAGCTCCCAGGGCTGAGAGTTCTAGAAAGTTGGGAGGGATGCATTCCTCGGTGCTACACACAGCCTGAGCCTCCAGCCTCCTCCAGGAATTTGAAAATAAGCCATGCATATAATAGGTGCACATTTAGCTTGAAAGGAAGATGCTTCACAGAGGACAAATATTAAACTGTAAAATATTTCAAGAGACATTTCCTGGGAACACTGAATTTAACCTGGCTTTTAGCTGAGCAGGAAGCTCCCAGGAGCTATGGCTGGGTCTGGTGGAGGGAAAAAACCTGGAGGAGGCTTTACAAGAGAAACCTGCCTGGATTTCCTAGGGATGTTAGGGAAAAGGGTCAGTGCAGGACCCTGCTCTGCTGTCGCCTTGGTGGTGACACTGTCACCAGGTGTGCACACCGAAGGGACATCAGTGTGGCTGCTCAGTGTCACACCCAAAGTCCATCCAACCCATCACCTGTCTGGGCTGTGCTCATCAGCAGAAACACTGGGAAAGAGAATAAAAATAGAGCAAGCCCAGCACACTCTCCCAGCAGCCTGCTCTTCCCATGCTCTGGGGCAGACACTGGGTTTCAGCTCCTGTTTAATATCCCATCCCGGACCCTTTCTTCAAATTGGTCTCATCACTGCTGGGGCCCACTAACAATCTGGAATCCCAGAAGATCCTGCAGAAAAGCTGTTTGACACTCCAATCCCATTGTCTGCATGGCAGTGTTTAAGTTCTAAAATACATGAGTGGTAAACCCAGGTGAGGAGCGGCAATGCTAGTAAATGGAAATTCAATACCATTTCTTCTCCACTTCCCATTAAAATGGCAAATAAAGTTGACATGGAAAGCCCCTCTCGGGCGAAAAGGTGGTCTTTACTGAAGTGATTTCACTTGGTCACATGAAGCCCAATTATTCCACTAACACGAAGCCCTTGTCTCTCTTCAGCAAGTGGGAATGTGGGAAGAGAACTTCAAAAAACCTGAATGTTTTTTTCTTTACAGTGTATGTGGGACTCCAGCGAACAGTTTTGTTGCTGGTTTTTTTTCTCCTTCAAAACAGCGTGAGACCATCTCAGGACCTCCCATGCCCTTATCTCCCTGCATGCTCATACATCATCTTCCAGCTGTTGAGACTCTGAGATACTTGTTTGGCTTTCAGAGCACCGAGCTCTTTGCTTATCTCCTTCCTACTTCTGTTCTCCACACTTCCAGGCAACCTGGTAAGGAGACCTGCATTTCCCTGGGAACAAAAGTTGAGGCTCTTAAGCCACTTATCTGGAGCAGACTGCTGTAACTCTCTTGTTCTGGCTATGCTGGGCTTCATTCGGGGAGGCAGATCCGACCCACGGCAGTGCGGGTGTCTGCTGCAGCAGAACTGGCTCTGCCTCAGCTCGGGAGACCTGCAAAGGCTCCTCTCAAAGCTGCAATGAAGTTTAACCCTTCCCACATTGGGAACCAGTGCTTCTGGAACACAACCATCCCTCATCAGTGCACTGACCCTTGTCCACTGCGTCAGTACTGATACAACCAAAAGGATTCTCCCAAACCGTGCAGGAGGGAAAACTGCTGCCCCAACATCACTGCAGGCAGCCTGGCTCCCTCCGTGCCCTGCCCTCACACCGACTGGAAAACACAGTACCCAAGTACCCACCTGAGGTGCTTCAAATGAAAAATAACTCCATGCCGTGATTTTCCTGACTCAGGAAAGACATCGCCACACCTGCTGTATTCCAGAACTGCACAGAGGGTGGAGAGCTGTGCTTTCTTTCCACGAGAGTACTTCAGATCTCATCAAGCCAAGCGGCTCCAAGCAATGGGCTGGGTGTTTTTCACCTCAGGTGTAGGGCATTCAGCTGAAGGCATCCCTTGGTGATTAAAAGGTCACTGGAGGCAGCTGGAGTTTTTCTCTGCTGTAAAAATACATAAGGAATAAATGCCTGACAGATGCTTGTATACATGGAGATTCTCACCACAGCAGCTGTGAATTATGGCCCCATAATTCTTCTGAGGGATCCCAGGGACAACCTAAAACCTGCAAAGCCCTTTATCAGTGTAGGCCAAGTGCAGCCTGACCAGACTAGGGTAGAAGGGGAGGGGATGGGGATGTCCTCCTCCCCCAGCCTTCCTCACCCTTCTGATATATTCCCTTCCGCTTCTATTTCAATAAAACAACCTGGCTTGGAAGGCACTGACATTTATTCCCCCTCTTGCCCCAGCAAAGCCTCCTGGATCGCATGGATCAAACCAATGGAAAAGACACCCCCAGGTCGAGTAAAGATCCATGCTGGAACAAGCAGCCAGCTGTGAGAGCAAACAGGAGGGAGAGGACAGGATTCTCCTGCCTTGCAGCAGGAAGGAAAGTGAAGATGCCCAGGGACAGCTTGGCAGGGAGCTGGATTTGGAAAGGGGACAGAGGGAACTTTCATGCTGATGACGCTCACCAGGGCTTTGCAAATGCCACGTTGGCCTTTCCAGCCCGCACAGGGAAAAGCAGTTTTCACACCTAAGAGCCTTCTTCCACAAGCTGTCTAATGGCACTTTCACAATTAGCAAGCCGCTCTGAAAGAGAGCTCTGTCTTCTCCAGCTGAGATTCCTTCCTCACACAGCAGAGCACGGGGTTATTTTCCAACACTCGCGAGCACCAAAGATGAAGCTGAAAATTAAAATGAGCCAAAGGAGCCCCATGCTTCCCCCCTCCCCACCTCTTTTAATAAAGCTACTGAATATCATGTTCTCAGTGTAGATTAACCTAAGCTTTGCTCCCAATTATTGTTTCACTCTCCTAAGTACAGAAGCAAGGAAGGGGCTTGGCAAATGAACCCAGCTCTGCCGTTAAGCTACACTTCCACTTTTGCAAGTTTGTCTGAATCTTGATTGCTCAGTGAAATCCTCCCGCACACAAATCTGTGTCTGTGTATTCCCAAGGCTTTTACTGCATGCACTCGGGACTCCAAGTCAGGGATTTTTCCACCCTTTGGTTTGTGGGGCTTTGAACCCCATGGGGTGGATTCAGACCTGTAGGCAACAGGTTTGCTTTGCTCTGACTCTCGTCCCAGACCCCTACAAACAGCCCACAGCTCCTACAGGGTCAGGCAAGACACACATGGGGATGAGGTATGCCAGAAACAGGTTTTCCTCGCAGTGGAAAAGCATGGCTGCTGCTGGAGACCGGGTTATTTGGGGACTTGCTCGTTACCACTCAGCGCTGAACACGGTGATGAAATGGAAATAGAAAAGGGAAGAAGGAAAGGATTGCACTGCTCAGGGCTGCGATGCCTCCACAGCCCAGCTGTGGGGAAAGCTCTTGATCTCTCAGACCTGCAGTGGCCCCTCTGCAGAGAGAGAAAATGCAGCCCATCAGTTCCTCCTCGCCCTTCTCCCGGCACAAATCAAGGCATCTGTGATTAGAGCTGGGCTGGAGAGGGGCATGCTAAGGGATGGAGGGATCCCACGCTTTCCCCGCCGGCGTGTCAGCCTAATCAGATCCACCCGCTCCTCCCGACTCTCCCAACGCTGCCCGTGCTCTCCCTGGAGCTCAGCTTTGATTTCCCAGCCTGCGGTGCTGCAGGAACAAGTCTCAGCTGGTTTCACAGCCCGGCCTGAGGTTCAGGTCAGGAGTGGCTGCTCAGATCCGTGAGGCTGACCCCCTGCCCTGTGTGTTTGCTGCACAGGCTGGGAGCTGCGCTCGCAATGTCCGTGATCCGCTCCTTCCACCCGAGACAGGAGGCTGATTGCGGCTGCTCGCAGCTAATGTAGGACTCCAGCGTGGCAGAAACGCTCCTCGGAAAACCACAGGATAGTGAAAATACAAGTACAACATCAGGGCAAATTAGCCCCATCATCCTTAAAGGCTGATACACAAGTGCATGTACAGATGTACTGCATCTTGGGCAGGCGAGGGATAACCCTGAGCCAGGTGTCTTAGAATGGTTTGGACTGGAAAGCACTCTAAAAATCATCTAATTCCACCTCCCACTACACCAAGTTGCTCAAAGCCCTGTCCAGCCTGGCCTTGAACGCTTCCAGAGATGGGGCAGCCACAACTTCTACAACTTGGGGAGAGAGAAGGGAGCTGCAGGAGCATTGGTTGTTTCCCTTGCCTAGAACAAAGGCTCTAACAGCAAAAATCGTGGCAGCAGCTGGATGCTTTCAGTCAGGAAAAAAGGCAAATCAGACCTTTCTGAACTTCATCCTATAGGGAAAAAAAAGTTATCAATGTTCTCCTTCTCCACCCCACTCTGTGAGATCCAAGGTGTCCTTTATGGATACACCGAAGAGTATGAAGGTGGCTGTACTTAAGAAGAACACACTTGCACACCTGATCGCTCCCTATGCCAGTAATATTTCACTACTTTCTAAGGGGTATTTTCCAAACTGCATGATCCAAGTCCCTTTAAACACGGGGAGAATGCCAGGGCTTGTCTGATCCCTCCCTGGAGATATCCAAAGGGGTAACTCTGCAACTCATCTGCAGGTGGTAAATAAGGTGTTTGTCTCACAAGCTGCTCCACAGTGAGCACAGCAGGGTAAGTTCAAGATCAGGACTTGGTTTAAAACATTTTTCAGCCTCAGCCCTGGCAGGGAGCAGCTCTTCAGTCTCTGGTGATTTGCCAAGAGGCTCATTTCTTACTGCTAATAAGATAAGCGAGTGCGTAAACAAGCGGCACGCGCGCCTGGCGATGCAGGGACACCTCTCACGGTGGAAAGATTTCTTCCCCTGGATGGCAAAGAGACAGGATCTGTCTTGGCCTGCTGCTCCTCGGCTACTCCGTGAGACACCACCACATGGGCAAAGGCAGCATTCCTTACAGACCTCATCAAAAGCCGAGCGTGTTTAGAGGAACACATCCTGGTAATAAATAGGCAGAACGTGCAGCCCTGAGCAGCCCATCTGAATAAATCGATGTTATTTGAGAGCTGCCCAAGAAGAGACTTCAGGGAAGTAAGAAGATGGCACTGTTTGTTAAAATGGAACTCTGTTCATAATGCATCCTAAAGGATCCCCACATCCTTCAGCCAGGCCCAAACAAAACACAGATTAGAGGCTTGGTTTGACTCCTGTTAAAGGCATTTTTTTCCACTGACTTCTGCAGAGCTCGGATCAGACACAAAAAGGGAGTGAGGTATCAATACAGTACCTATTCTTCAGACCCCAGGACCTCATTAGCAGAGCAGCGTAAAAAATGACACCCCAAAGCCAATGCTCTGGAAGTCAACAAATTCATTTCAAGGTGAAATCAAAATACTTCATTTTACCCTCAATACAGAGGTTTGTTTCTCATTTCAGTTCATTTATGTAGGGTTTTTAAATTTTTTTTTTTAACTGAATAAATGAAAACACAAGTTACTTCCTTCACCAGTGCCCTATTTCCAAACTCAGACCCAAAGCTTGGGGAAAAAACCCTCTTGACCATCTTTCTGAGCTGAAGCTCTGTGGTCCCAGGGTGGTGAGCCCCAAAGAGATGCCAGGAGACTGCAGAAGGAATGAAAAGCAGAAGCAGGGCTGGGGTTTGAGCGATGTGGCATTCCCGCTCCCCAGTCCGTGAGTCAGCACTGGGATATTGCTGCTTTCCAGCAGAGCACCTGAAGGCAGCTTGGGCTGTGTCCAGGAGCTGGTTTATAGGGGTGAGGCATTCCCATGGGAAGGGGTGAGGTGATTCCCACTTTGGCTGTCCTGCCTCTGTCAGCAGCACTGGTCACCTGCTTTACTGCACTTTTGGCAGTCAGGAGTAATTCCCTCCTCCACAACACATCGGTTTTATGAACTGCAACAGATGCTTCAGACCACACATTGCCCTGCCCTGCCACTGCCAGAAAGAAGGGAGGAACATGGAATTGTTTAGGTTGGGAAAGCCCTCTCAGACCATCGACTGCAACCATTCCCCCAGCACTGCCAAGCCCACCACTGACAGTGTCCCCAAAATGCCACAGCTACACTGCTTTTAAATCCCTCTGAGGATGTCGACTCCACCTGAGCAGCCTGTTCCAGGGCTTGACAAGCCTCTCTATGAAGAAATTTTTCCCAATATCCAAGCTAAACCTCCCCTGGCACAGAGAGCTGGCTGCTCTCACCGTAGCTCCACGATGGGTGGCTGACGGCGCAGTAGGAATTCTGTCTGGCCAAGCAGCAGAGCCAAAGCTGGAGCCCAGCCAGGACGAGGGGCTCATACCTTCTCCTCCTGTTCCAGCCAGACATCCCAGGAGATCGTTAACGACTGCATGTGACCGGCAGCACTAATTAATCAGGAAAAGTTGTTCTTTCTCAAAGCCAAGTCGTGTTGTGCCTCCATCATGGGTTTGACAGCAGTCAGTAACAGCAGCGGCAATTAAAATTAGGCAAGATCTGATTAACAAGACAATGTTCACTGATCATCACGTATCTGTGTCGAGTCCAACCACAGGGCTTTTTTTCCTTAGCTGGTATTTTCACGTAGCAGGAGGAAGAGTCAGATCATCAGCTCAAGACTGCTTTAAGCAGCTGAGCTGGGCTCCAGTCACTCCACTCCTCAGGGCCCTTCAGGGGAGACAGGGATTTGGAGAACGCAGGACCTTGTACCCTCTCCCGCCCGCAGTGCCAAGGGACTGCAGCAGCCACCCCACAAGTCTCACCACGGCCCAATTCAGTAACCATCCCTGGATTCCAATATGTAAATATAATAAGAGGATTGCAGAGAGGAGATTTGTCTTGACTAGGAGATTAGTTTTAGATCAAATTTGGCTAATGTGGGAAATGCTGCTGGCGAGGATGTGACCACTTCAATTAGCTCATGAGTGCTTTTCTGCATCTGTGCTCCCATGCCAGGCAGAGCTGGCGAAGAGGAGCTGGAGAGATGCTGAGCTCCAAAGGGAAGGGCAGCACGAGCAGCCCCTGCTCTCACAGAGGTGTTTCAGCCCTCAGTTGAGCATTTCCGTGCGGTGCCTGCACATTTCCCCAGCGCGGTGCTCCCACACCTCCTCCCTGAACTCCGGTGCCCTGCTCCTCCTTGTTCCCTGAGCTCCAGAGTCTCCAGGGAGCTGCCCGCACGCCGTGCTGCCAGCTGTGCCACAAGGGCACTGGGACAGCAGGGAAGGGATTGCACAGATCACAGCAGCAATCCAGCGCCGAGACTCTTCGTCCATCGCCATGGGCCAGGCTGTTCAGCGAGCAATGTGTGCCTCACCAGCACAAATACCATATTTTTCTCCAGAAATTAAAAATAAACACATCTCAGTAAGGGACTGAGAAGCTCCTAAGGGAAGCAGAAATAAGGAAAAAGCCATCTGCATCAGAAGGTTCTTGGAGAGAAAAAAAGAGTGGGAATTTCTCCACGCATTAAGTGTTAGTGCGAGGTCACTTTGATGCGTGGAGTGCTGAGAGATGCAGGACTCTCGTTCAGGAAGTTCTGATGTTCCATCAAACCTTTAATCACCTGCCTGTGTCTCCCTGCAGGGAAATGGAAGCAGCCACCTGTTTCAAGGGTGCAGGGGCACCTGCAGGCATTCCAGGTAGGAATTGCATCCAGCACTGCACCTCTGATCACTCCCAGGGAGCTCACACAGCCTTCCTCCTCCAACATCTTTAGTGAGACACAAGCCAAAGCGGTTTCTTTTCCCCTTTGTAGCCCAGCTCCTGCTCAGCTGAGGTTTAATCCCACCATCTGCCTCCTCCAGATGCCCATGATCCCAGCACCAAGCACCTCTCCAGCCTTGGAGGGGTTACCCACTCCAGGCAAATCCAAAGACCCTGCAGACAAAGAAGGCTTCCTGGCCAGGACAGCCCCCAGGATCTTCCTCCTCAGCTCGCGTCCAACCTGCTCCTCCATTCAGCCAGGCAAAGGTAAAGCAGGAGGCTCTTGAGCCACCAGGGAAAGCCCAAAACCTTTATTTCAAAGCCTGAGGAACCTCAGAAGGAAAAGGTTAGGGCAGGGCTCGGCTTTTTGCTCAACATGTGCTGACGATACCCTGAAGTATGGGACTTCTAGGCTGATTTGGAATATTAGAATAGTGCCTTCGTGCCATTTGAAACCAAATCAAAGAAAATGTTCATAAATAGCCCATGTTAAAGACGGATCCATTTATTTTTTCCCATCCAATTTCCATTCCTTCCCTTTGCCGCATTTGCTAATTATCCAGTATGCATTTGCTTAAAGAAAGCATTTTTCTAGCCTTCACAATCCATCTTCCCATCCTAATGGATCTTGTGGTAAAGTCATTATGGAGACTTTATGAAATCACAGTTATTTCCATGACAACAGTGATGTAATAAAGGTGGGATTATGACATTACTGCAAGATCGAGCTGAAGGACAGGATGGATTTGTTTACCCCAGACAGGGCAAGAACGAAACTTCATTCATCCACTGTTTCTAAAAGTGCCTTAAGGTCTGCTAATGGAAGGGACATTTTATGTCTGGTTTTTCTATTTTTTTTTTTTCTTTTACACTTATTTATTAGGGCTCCTTTCCAAGCACATGTAGTTTAATAAGTTTGAGGGGAGCATCCACACTGAGGATATATTTACCCATCTCTGTGAAGGGAAAGATCATCCCTGCAAGCCTCATGGCTCTTGCCTCTCCTGAAAGACATCAGTGCCTGCTGGGGAAGGGTTTTCCACCAGTTTAAAGGACCAACAGGACAGACTTTTCCCCTTTCAAGGGTGGCTGATCTAAGCTGCTTTCTCTTCCAGCATTTTAATCAAGAAATCACCTGCCGATGGATCGCAGCATGAATTGGCTCCCCATGAAATTAGGTTTGAAAATGGCATTAAATCCCTTTCTTCTCCTTCGGGGAAACAAAACCAGCTTGGGTCTGGCCAGCAGATTCCAAGCCAAAATCCATTTTTCTCTCAAACCCAGACACACCAGTGAAGTTCCTCTTGAAGTGATTTTTAGCTCCCTCGCTCTTGAGCAATCACAGAATAAACTTAGGTGAAAATGACACAGCAATTCCTAAAGGATCAGAGTATGGAACGCCACAAGACAGCTTTGAAGATAGCTGGGGTTTCTGGTTTGTTTTTTGCAAGGAGAAAAGATGAATATTTCATATGGTACATGGTTCAAAAGTTGATTAATGTTTCAGTGTGTGGAAAACCAAGCTCAAGAGACAAGTTTCCTCATGTAAAATTCTTTAGGCTGGCAGCAGGACTTGTACGGCCAACTTCTCTGAGGGTGTATTTTGTTTAACCCCCTTCAAAGCCACTCCTGGCAGGGCTTGATGCTCTGAGAGCGTGGCTAGTTCAGGATGTGACCTACAAGTGTGGGGTGCTCTTGCTTTGGTGTCCCCAACTCCCTCCCCTCTGTCACTACAGCCAGGCCAGATTTTGAGGGTCCACAACACTTCTCCTCCCCGAGTCCTGCTTGACCAACGGGATATTATCAGGCTTCCTCCAGCTGCAGGGACCTTCTCTGCACCCTCAGGAGCCGGTGAGGAGCTGTGATCCCAGGGCACAAATGTACAGAGAGCCCAAAAGTCCCCAGCTCTGACAGCTCGTCTGCTTCAAGCCCAGCCTGAAGCAGCTGCTTCAGCTGGTGCTGCCCCAATTCCCGCTCCTCTAAGCCTTCCCAATATCTCTTCATTGACAGAAGGGAAGCACCGTAAGGCCATGCAGACGTGTTAATGAAATGTGAGTTATTAACTGCGGCGTGCTAAGGGAGATAGAAGGGGGGATGTCATTTTGCCATTAATATGTAAAATGGGCACAGCTCCCTCCTTGTGCTGCAGGGGAAGAGCAGACTCCAGCCTGTGTCCCATTCCAGGGCCGGGATGGGTAATGAGATAACACGATTGCCGTGGCTCTCGCCCTTTTTCTTCCTTTCTTCCGCGATAAAAGGACGGAGGGAAATGCACACAATTAAAAGGAGGATTCCAATCGGGCCCGGAGAGATTCAATGAATAATAATGGACCTCCAGCTGCTAATGTGCTTAAGGACTTCCAAGTCTCAAGTGTCTAACCAGCTTAAGGGTCCGCACCACAGACTTCATTTCTATCCGTAAATGGGAAAGGCAGGAGGGGGGTGTGGGATCCTGCCCCTGATTACAGATGGGATCATCACTGAGCTCTTCACGAGGACGATGTGACAGCAGCAAAAGAGTAAAGTCAACTTAGCAGCGCCCTCAGAGCCAACACCAAGTGCGGGGTGAGGAAGTTCCCTGCTTAACAACCTGTGTGTGTCACCTGCACTTGAAGTCACCCCAAATTACCTCAGAGGAGGGTCCAAGATGCTGCTGGAATAAAAAACCAACTTTCTCTGTGCAGCTCCTGGGGAGGGGAAGGTCTCTGCCGTGCTGTGACCTGCAGTGCCTGCTCATCTCCCTCACCTTCCCTGCAGAAGGGACAGAAGATGTACCACATGGATGACAGCCAAAGCCACACAAAAATGTCCCCCTGAAGATTCTCAGAGGGGTTTTTTCCTGGCACTTCCCTTGTTTTTGTCGCTCTCCCACTAACGCTTCTGTCTCTCTTTCACAACTCATTAACTTTCCCCCTGCAAGTCTCCCTTACCAGGCCCCCTGACCAAGACAGCCTCCTCTCCTTGACCCTCTCAGGTTTCCACCACGCTCATAAATTTCCATGGAGGATCAAGGAAAAGACTTGCAGAGGAGGAAGGGCAAAAGACAATGCAGAAAGCACTGTCCCAGCCTTGAGTTCTCCATGAAGTTGTCCCCCTCCTCCCCATCCAAAGGTTAGAGGGTAACTATCACAGATTCGGGGAGCAGCAGCTGCAGAGGCTGGCAGTGAGATGATCAAAGGAACGAGGAATGGTAGCTAGGTAAGGGCTCCTCGGTGTTGGGAAGGGATGCGAGAGATCTGATAAGCACAAGAAAAGCTGTTTCCATCTCTCCTGGAGCAAGGACTGGGGGCATCAGAGGAAACTCACCAGTTCAGAACAGATGAACTGCGCTATTTTTATACCCAGCCTGTCTCTATGCCATGGGACTCCTCAACAGAGGAACTGTGCCTGCCTGGAGCTCGGAAGAGTTCATAAAAAAATCTGGATTTTTTTTTGCCAAGAGCTTGTGTGCGGAAGCTGTTATATACAAACGCATAGCTTGTGGGTGAGGAGGTCCCTGATCTACAAACCACGGGAGGCTGAGGAGATATTCTGGAGAATCCCCAGCGCTGTTGACCCCGTACTCACACAGGTTTCCAGGAACACGCCTGGAATCAGAGACGCGATCCTGCGTTTGGGGGACGCCCGGGCTGACCCCGCACGACTGCTAGCGTGCCTTCACACCTCGCCAGCTCCAGACAACACATCCCCTCTCCTCCTGCTTTGGGGGAAACCTGCCACATCCACAGGCAACGGCGAGATGTCACAGGGAGCGGGAAGATGGATTGGAGCGTAACGGGAATAGCTGCTGGCAGCGGGCATGGAGGAGGGAATGGTTGCATAAGCCGGCACTGGAGACTCCCGGTCCCTGGCACAGGAGGCAGGTACAGCACTCGACACAAAAGGGCTGAAAGACAGAAGTTGTGTAAGGTCGGCCACGTGTCGGCCCTACACGGCTGAATCATGCAAGTTTAAAGCCTTCAAAGCAGGATAAGATCTCGGCGCAGCCACGTGCACGCTCGTTCCTTCAACCTCAGGTTGGGAAAACAACGGGAGAGCACAAGTGAAAGCAGAGCAGAGTAATTAGCTAATTAGGGGAGCTGACTAATCAGCTAATTTACAAAGGTTTCTCATTATTATTCACGGAGAAAAAATTCTGGAGAGCTCTGGCGTGGAGCGAGGTGGAGCCCACCGGGCAGAGGAGCAGGCATTCTGCCTAAAGCAGGGCATGTTCAAAACCCACTGGGGTGGGTTAAAACCTCGGCATCTCCTCAGCCCGGCAGGTTTGGGGTTCCTGAGGGACAGAACAAGCCCTGCTTGAGCTCCTTCAGCAGAGGAGCAGCTCTGACTGCTCTTCTGAGGTAGGAGAGCAGAAGTTCTCCTCTCTTTGGAGCTGGCAAGGGGAGATTTATTTGCCCAGGACCGAACAGCTCTATTTAACCTTCTCCTAAACACTGCCAGGGCAGCTCAGACAACTCAAGTGGTGAAATGATATCGTCTAACTAATGCCCAGGGTGGAACAACTGCTTCCCTCTCCTTTGAAAGACTGCTCAGCCCAGTGAGACAAATGTCAATAAAAAGATATTTAAGTTGAGAAGGGAAGGGAGAAGGTGAGAACACAGATGCCCAACCCGCAGCTCTACCCAGCTCTCCTTTCTTTCCCCGTTCCCTTCCCCTCCGATGTCCTTGTGCATCTCCAGCAGCAATATCACACTGCTGCTATTCCAGCCAGGATGGATATTTGAACAGCCTTGGATCAATATTTGTGCAAAGGGAAAGCTCGTGCATCACAGGGCTACAAATTAACCTCTTGTCCCATATCCATGCGGGCACATGGGGCCCGCAGGAGCAGCGGATTCCCCCCGGGAAAAGTGTGACACACGTGTCATAACACGGGAAAAGGAAAATGAGTAATAACAGATCCAACCCCAGCTCACACACTTTTTTACATTTCTCCCTCAGGTTTGGGGTGGGGGGGAAGAGCTTTTCTTAATTAGCACCCTAACCTTTTCTAAACAGGTTCAAGGGTGTCTTGGCAGGCTGGGGAAGTGGTGTGAAAGCAGCCCTGAGTAACAGCAGCAGAATTAGTCAGGTGTAAAAGGATCTTGCTTTTTCTTTCTGGGGACATGATTAGGGCACCAGTAATGAGAAACACGAAGAACATCCAAGGTTGCAGAAACCTCTTTTTTCCCTTATTAAAGGGAAGCTTTAAAGCTCGGGAGGTGGAAAGCATTTCTCGCAGCAGAAAATCATTGATCCCAAAGTCGTGGCTGTCACCGAGTTTGTCCCATTGGCAGATGTCAGGTGTGTCCACATTGCCCACGGAATGAGGTCCCTGGCCCAGCATGTCCCTGCTCCTCACGGCTGAGCCTCCTTCCCCCACCTACACATCTACGGACACGTGGATGCACCCACAAAACAGCTCTGCCTTGGACTGCTCAGCCCACGCTCCGCACGATCCCAGCTGGGCTCCCCGGCAGCCTGGGACACCAAATCTGAAGGATATTTGCAGAACTCCTCCAGTCTTGTTTCCCTTTCTGAGTCACCCTTCCTCTCTCACAGCAGCGATGGATCAACCATTGTGCCAGATTTGCTCTCCCACTTCTAGACACCTTTCAGAAGACTGTGGTGGTTTCCTGTGCTGGATTTTCCACCCAGCCTTGCTCTGACGACCTTCTGAAGAGGAGCTGGAGGTTTCCTTCACAGCTTCTTTCCATGCCATCACAACTTTTGCCTCAGTTGGACACAGCCAACGTCTGGATCTGTGCAATTCCCCTTCCCTTTTCCAGCCTTGCAGCACAGCAGTGGGACAGCAAAGACTCGGATTGTGGTCGCTCACCACATGGAAACAAAGGAATTGCCAAATTCACCCCAGGAGGAAAACGAGCAAAGACTTTTACACAAAGAGAAGGGCTTTTGGCTCCTTTAGTCTGCAGGGCCAGACACTCAGTGACGCTTGCCCCTGCATTTTCCTCACATTATTTGCCATATTTAGCCTCCTTTCATCCTGCCTTGCCATCGCACTGAGCAAAGAGGGGATGGCACTTGCCCAGTGAGGGAACGGACGAGACAAATTTGCTCACTGAATAATGAAATGTGTTTTTTCCTTCTGCTCAGCCTCTCTCTGGGTCTTGTTTCTGGTTTGCAGCAGAGATATTCCCGTTTTCTCCACCTCTCCTCCAAATCCTAGGGAACTGTTTTGTTTGGGTGGGAAGTAAAATTTTTTAAAAACACAAAAATATTTTTGACTGTCAGAGGAATTTGCAGGCAGAAACGTGCCAATTAATCTACATTACAGTGAAATTAGCCTGATATCAAAACGATAGGAGGATGACAAGGGAGAGATCAGCCTCTAATGTCCTCATTAGCCAGTGGTGCTCCTCGTGAGCTTTGCATCAGGAGAAGGAAGCTGTCTGGTTGCACTTCATTAGCACCTGGGTTAATGACAGATCAGGAGGCAGGGAAATGGGCTGTCCCCCCACCCTTCCTGCCATTCTCCTCCACGGCTCCTGAATGGAAGTTGATGTTCCCCTTGTCTCCTGTCGCTCCTCTATTTGTAATGGCAAGACAGGTGGAACAGGACCCATTTTTCCAAACAATAGGTGTGAGCGGTGTTTTCCCTGGAGCCCGGGATAATTTGGGTAGTACTAGGCTACAGCGAGACCCCACACTGCTGGCACGTGGAGATGGAGCCACACTGAGAAAATCTCCCTGGAGACCTTCACAAACTCTTCCTGCTCCCCTACAACTCTCTGTGTCCTCCTTTTCTCCTTGGCTTTCACAAGATTTTTGCCCTCTCTCCATCCTGCCTTGCTTTTCCACCCCTCTGCTTGCTGGCAGCTGCTCAGCTCCCTGAGCAACCTTTCTGATTCTGTCCTCTCCTTCTGCCAGCCCTGGCTGTTTATTTTATTGTTAAGCTTTGGGTTTGGGGGTTTTTTTACATTTTTTTGACTCCACTGATGTCAGGTCAGATTGTCTGTCAGCACAACATCAGGTTGCCAGCAGATGAAGGACGACTCACAGGGAAGACAACAAGGAGAAAAAGAGTTACCGTGATAATAAAAATACAAAAATCCCCCCAAAGAGTTGAGACTTTCCCAGAGAGGATGCAGAATTGCTCAAGGGTCTTCCTCCAAAAGTGCCACTGGCCTGGAAGGATTCGCACACATGGCAGTAGAGATAGGAACAACTTCAGTGGAAGCAGGGCATTATCTGTGGAGGGGCAGGGCACATCTGCCTGAAGACACGAATTATGCACAAAACCAGGCACAGGGACAGCTTGGAGGTAAAGATGGAAACAGCTTTGATTTGTGCTTCTGAAAGGGCCCTCCAGCATCAGCTGGAAGGGGAACACAGAATCATGGAATATCCTGAGCTGGAAGGGACACACAAGGACCATGGAGCCCAGCTCCTGGCCCTGCACAGGACATGCTGTTCCTGGGAACACACGGAGCAGGAATGGGATGGGAGGGTGCACACGGACCTCTGCTGGGGACTGCAAGCTGCTGGCAGGTTATGGATGAGCAGATCTAACCCCATCCTTTTCCCTACCTTTTCCCTGCGCATCCTCACTTGGCCTTGCCTGGAGACACATTCTGAGGTGAGGTGCTCCTCTGACCTGCCTGATCCCCAAATCTCCTTTCAAAGGAGAGCCGGCCCCCCTCGGCAGCAGGGAGAGATGCGGGGTCTGAAACAGCGCTGCTGGCATTGCCGCCTTCCCCAGGGAGCGCATCCTGCCTGCAGCCCCAAAGTTAGCGGGGGCAGAGCCCGGGTAGTGCCAGGGAAGGAGATCTGCCCAGTGGGATCTGCCAAAGAGGGACAGCATGGGAAACGTGGGGTCTCCTCCCACCTGGAGATGAGTTAGAGGATGGGAAGCGCTGTACTGTGAAACAGCAGGAAAGCTATGAAGTGAGAGTTGCCCAGGGAAACTGTGACTAAAATCCAGTTTGACTGAAGGTTTAAAAGTCCTCATGGATTGTTTAGGGGTGAGGATGAACTCCAGCAGAAGCCATCATCAGAGATGGGCTGTGCCACACAGGGAACAGCCAGGCAGGTCTGAGGCATATATCCCTCTGCAGAGCATCCCTCCTTTCCATGCATGGTGCCTGAGACCTGGAGCTTTGCAGGAATGGCCGTCCTGCATGTGGACATGCCTGGGAATCCTCACATTGTCATTGCTCCTCGGGAAGGAAGAGGCTCTGCAAAGTCACTGCAAACAAGCACACGAGGTAAAGCCAGGAGAGGTTACTACAGCTGCAAGCGGTTTTTGGAGCTACAGGCTGTATTTTTTCCTCTCTGAAAGTCACGCAAGACCTTTCCAGATCCAAATGTTTCACACATCAGTACCGTCATTCCTCTGCTTCCAAATTTGCTCCATAACTGCGCTTCACAGTCCCTGTTTCACAACCACCCCCACTTTATGGACTGCCACAAGCAGGGAGACAGGCACCAGAGCCATGGCCAGTGGGGACTCAGCCAAAACGATGGGCCACCTTTTCCTGCATCCCGGAAAGAGCAGCTGGAGGGTGGGGAGAAGGAGGCTTTGTGATTAAACAGCATCACAACACAGCAGGTCCTGCAACACAAGCCCTGAGACGGCTGGTTTGGCTGTCTCGGCTCTCTCTTGCCCCTGGATTTCATTCGCTGGAGGTTTGGGGTGCTTCAGCAGCACCCCTTTCCCAGATCCACCAGCACAGGCCAGCCTGCACCAGGCCATGGGCAGCAGAGCTTTGCTTTCGGCTCCTTCCCAATCTGTGTCCCGGTACCGTCCCACGCTGCTCTGCCACCCCTCCTCTCCCTCCCACACGCTCTCCCCCCTCCTTCCCTTGTTCCTTTTAATTAGCAACTTTTCCTTTGTTCCTTTTAATTAAGCGGGGTGGGGGCAGGCGAGGGGAGGGCGAAGCTGCTGTCAGCCAGATGAGTTATTTTCGCCGCGCGCGAGATCAAAGGCCGGGAGCTCCCGGCTCGTCCTTAATTTGGGCAGCGTCTTTGGCCAAAAGCTTCTCTTCTTTGTGGTTTCTCCGTGGATGGAGGTTGGGCTGGAAAGGGAGGGCTGAAATCCAGGACGGGGAGCTGGGGGAAGGACTTTGGCTCGTCTCCTTTAGGGATGGAACTTGAGGAGGAATTTGGGTGGCACCTGGACTCACTTGTGGGCACTTTGGGCAGGTTTGCTGATGCCTGTGTGTAAAACCTGATGGTCCAGACACTCCCCTCGGGGAGGGGGACAGGACCAGTTTTGATGTGGATGGGGCCTGCAGCTCTGCCAGGGCTTTAATGGAGAGAGAGAGTGCTAATTATGGGAAAGTAAAGGCAAATGTGGGAAAACAAACCTCTCAGTGATTTGAGAAAGACAGGCCTTAGCTGAAGGTGTGAGCAAAGGACCATGGTGTAATGTCATTTTTTTCAAGCACTCTAATGGTAATGGTGTGTCTGTTTTGGGGGGCAGGGCATATTCTGGGGTGCCAAAGCTCCCAAGACATTTAGCCTTCATTTAGTTTTTAATTTGGACCTAGCACCACAATACTACAGGACTGGACATTTCCTCGCCCTGAGCTCAGCACACCATTACCTCCCCCCAGGGATCTGCACCGCAGGGCTGGAGTCTCTGTAGTTGTATCTCTTTGGGTCCATGGGACTGGAACAGGGTGATGTTCTTACTCTACAGAGCTTTACCCCATTATTAAAAATGCTTTAGAGCCTCTGTGTGTCACAAGCCACACTGAATTTTTGATCCTTATCACTCCTGCTTATCTACAGCATGTCCTAAATTTTCAATATACGATTTTAGTAGCTTTTGGGGAGTAAAATAAGTCATATTTTCATGCTGGAAGAGAGAGCCCCAGTGCTCTACCCCATGCAGCATCCCCTGAAATACAGAAAGTGTGAGGAAATCCAAACTCCGAAAACACCTCCTGCCCCACTCATATCTAAAATTAAAGAAAACGAACAAACTCATAATCTAAGATTAAGGTCCAGAGTGTTGTCTTATAACTGGGTATCAGAAGGCAAGAGGGCTGTTAATTAACTTTCTATTGACGAAACAAAGCGCATGGAGAGGAACCTTGCTAATCTCTTTTGTGCTAATCAGCACACATTATTAATTTGCTGAAAAAGAAAAAAAAAAAGTCCTCCTCTTCCCACTTAAACTCAGGTTTAATAGGGCTGGAGCGTGGTTTCACATTTCCCAGGCTTCATTCTTTGGATGACATATGTTGCAGTGCATTTCCTAGTGCATTATGAAGCTTTAGCATAAATAATTCAAGCTAAACTCCAGTTGTTATAAAAAACGAGCGAAGTATCTTTGGTGATTAATTATTCTTCCTTCCTCCTGCCTCCCCCTCCCTTTCAAAAGTACAAGCAGACGTGCCACAGCCCAGGAAAGTGTTTTGGTGTGACCCAGGGCATCCCGGAATGTTTCTCATGGCACAGGGGGGATCAGGATGCTTGGGTTTGCTGGAAGCACCTGCTCAGCCTCAGGGAAGCTGGGGGGTGTCAGTATCTAATCCAAAAAAACCCAAAAAAACTTCAGGGATTCAATACCCGATGAATCCCCGGTTAACCAGCGGATTTGCCTGACTCCAGTTTTCACTGGAATGAAGTTCAAGTTCTGGCTTGCCAGTTTAGAAAGTTTAAATAAATGGTAATAACCACATTCCCTGGGTTCTTCCAGATGGACACCGCTTACAAAGGGACACTGGGACGCCCAGTGTCCATGGCTGGGTCCTGCCTGGCCCCCTCTGGGGTTATCCTCCTGCAGCCATTTGGGAAATAACGCATTTCCTTTAAGGAAAGGAAATTCCCTTGAAGATTTCCTCTCTTACCCCCTCCTTCTCTTGCCCACGAGGGGGCTTTATTTTATCCTCTGGGTAAGGCCCCTCTTGCCCACACTGCCCAAGTCACAGCCCTGGGGTGGCACGGACCCCGGGTGTCCCTTCACAGGGCGAGGGGTTGCCATCCCACTGTGCCCATCCGAGGGTCGTGGTACCCCAGCGCTCATCCAGAAAGCACCATCGCTTTGCTTCCCCCATGTCTGCCCTTGCTCCTGTCCCTCTCCCCATCCCTGTCAGCTGCAGTTCGGAGTAGGGCAGTGCTGGGCACTCTCACACTGCTCCCAGCACCAAAATGCAGCATCGGGAGGCACTCCCAGGGAGCCGGGCAGGAATGCACCTCTGCAGGCACTGCTCTGCTGGACCATAAACACCTTCCCCTCTCCCCAAAGCTGCTGTGGGCACAGCCTTCAGCCACCATGATGAGATGGAGGGACAAAAACAACGGGACACATCCTGCCAGCAGAGCTGGACCGATGGAAAAAAACCAGGCATTAAACAAACCCCACAGATGTTTCACGACCAGCCATGAAAAGTATCTCATTTAACAGCTCAGAGCTATTTATAGAATCACTTAATTCATTCTATTTTTTTCCTGCGTCTCTTTTTTTCCCCTCTTTTACCCCCACCCGGTCACTGGAGCTGCTCGCACAGCGGATTGTTCTGCCAGAGGAGAACAATCCTCCTGCTGCCCACCTGAAGTCAGAGTGCCTGTGACAACATCCTATCCCATCACTGCAGGAAAGTGGGATTCTGGGACAGCACAAGCTGCTGGGCATGGAAGCACAGACATCCCAGGAAGAGAAAAACTAACTTCCTCAACTGAAAACAAAATGAAAATTCAGTAAAGGAGAGGGGAGCAGAAGTAGGGAAGCCTCCGAGCAATCCTGGGGAGTGCCTTGCATGCCTCACTACATCCACCTCTCTTCCAGGAGCAGAAACTCTGGGAGAAAAACCAAGCTGCCACAAACACTGGTTTTACTCATACAAACGCTCTTCACCTTGCCAATGACAGCCCTACGGAGCAGGGCGGAGCAAGAGAAGATGGACCACTGACCCAGGACGAGGGCAGGGGGCTCTGGGGAAGCGCACACTGAGGCACTCACAGAGCCGGAACGCTGGCTGGAGAGGGAGAGGGGAAATTCCCACCGGGAGAAAGCGAACATGATGGATGGCACTCCCATCACCCATCCCCACAGCTGACCTCCTACCGTCTCTCTTCACTTATTTCTTTCTCCTCGTCCTTTGTTTTTCTAAGGGAGAGTGAGTTTTAATCATTCTCTTGGAGGCCGAAACTATTCTGCCCATTTCTGGGGACAGAAGCACCCAGAGAGACCCAGCCTAAATCCAGGCCAAACAAAGCACTGCCCATCCCCACCCTCCCGCTTGCGCTTTGCCTCCATAGAGGCGCACATCCCAAAATCCAGCCTGAAATGCCCCTCAGCCCAGCCTGCTCAGAAGGTGAGGGGCTGCAGGGGGGTCCTGCCACATCTCCTAGCTCCCACAAGGTGGCAGGTCTCCATAATTGTTTTATCCCGATCAGAAGCCCACCGGCAGCAGCCATGGCTTGCCTTCTCTGCTAAGAGGGTAGCTGAGTCCCAGTGAGTTGTTTTCCATGAATAAGATGGTTCTTTTGCACATGTAAACTGTGATTTTTATAAGATAACTCTGTATAAATTTTCAAAAAGCAGCACAAAAAAATTAGGACGAGGCATGGCCAAATCCTGGCTCCTTTCCATCCTGGTGATTGCAGAGTTCAGAGCAGACACGTGGTGAAGCAGGAGGATGCCAGTGAGGCAGAAACCCAGGAGAGAGCAGAGAGGTTGTTCAACAAGGTTCAGAAGGTGGGGAGGAGATTTAGAGATTAGGCCAGATCAAAAGGATAATTATTTTTGTTACATTTCCCTATCTGCATCACTCCACCGGTTCTGCGAGCAGCTGGGCTGATTTTCGAGTTTCCAAGCGTGCCTGGTGTAAGGAACGTGTTTCTAAAGCCTCAGCAATAAATTCCAGCCTTTCATCAAACTTGCCTGCTGTGTGTTCAGGAGCAGGAGGGGCAAACCCTGTGAGACCTGGAGATTTAGTTTCCAAAATCTGGAAGGCTTAGGCTGCAAATGTTTCCCTCGACACCTCCGAGGTATCAAGAAGCATCAGCACAGATGCACAGAATCCCCCCAAAAATGAAGCAGCTATATTTGGTCAGAGTTTGGCACCTCAGTTTGGCCACCAATGTTGCCAGGATTCAACTTGCTGGAATTTAGGAAAAGCCACTCGTCCCTTATAAACATCGCTGGTCATCCCAGGAAGTGCTAATGCGCTCGCTCACATCCAGTCACCAAATGCCCAGCCCTAATGGGGGCGAGGAGCACAGGCAGGATTTGCCTCCCCACTCCAGCTGAAAGCCTGTGGTAGATGGCCCAGATAGGATTCTGGTTGCCCATCCTTCCCGGGAAGCCATTCCCAAAGAAAAACCTCTCTCAGCTGTTCGTGCCGGGCAGGCAGGAGCTCACCCGGGAGTCACAGTCTGTCTCCAGATTAAAGGGGGTGCAAGGATTGGGATGGGCGGGGGTGACGGGCAGAGGGGTATCCCTGGTGCTGCCAGTCCAAGTTCCTCTGTGGAATTTGGCACATGGCCTTGCCCTCCACAGCAGGCACTGTGACACACCATCCCCAGCTCAGGAACGCTCTCCAGGCGCTGATTTCCCAGCAGTGAGTCGCAGATCTGCCCCCGAGAAGGGCTGATCGGCATCAGACACCCCGCAGGACCTTGGCCCCAGGTGCCACCTCTGGAGCACCTGCAAGCCGTGGGTGAGTCGGGCGCTCGGTACAGATGAACAGCAAGGTGTGGGCGTGCAGGAGCTCTGCCTACACGGAACCAGCTTCCCGCTCCTCCACGAGGCACAAGCTCCACGCCAACAGCACAAATCTGATCCCCAGGACCCCCTGGCCACCAGGAGCCTTCTCTTCCATGCTCACAACTTGGACAAAGCTTCCTCTCGCTAAGCCCAACTATGTGACCATAGACCTTGATGATCCCCCCAACAGCTTTTGGGGCTCCCCATCCCTTTTCCTGCCACCCCCAGAGCCAGCTGTCTGCACCCAATTCCATATCAATACCATGCTTAATTTACAGGGCAATAAAAGTTAATTAATGCCATAGTTACAAAGCCATTACAATGTAATTATTGTTTAATTGGATTGTTAGTTATGCAATTTCCGACAAAGTGCTTATTGCTTATGTAATAAACCAGGAGATATTTACAAAGTGACGAATTGCTGCGGTGTTAAGCACCCAGAATAGCATTGGGATGGGGGCTGTATTTCCTTGGCTCGGTTAGGAACCCCTGCCTGTGTCCCCCATGGATCAGCGTCACCTCCACTGCAGCCCTGGCACAGCTTCCCAGCTCTGCTGGCACCAGAAACACCAGCAGGCCTCTAAGGACATTGTCTCCAGAGAGGCTGCTTTTGGGAGAGCAAAGGGCAACAAGAACAGGAGGACAAAGCTCCCAAGGAGCTGAGTACCAATCCAGGACGCTGCTCTCCCAGTTGCCCTTTCGCGTTGGATGAGCTCCATCATCCCTTCCACGAGTGTCTCACCACGTCCCTGCACCCACAGAGCTTTGGGAACGCAAAGGGCAGCGCCTCACACGAGCACCTGGGGCTAGGGATGACTTCAGTGGCATCAGAGGATGATTAAATTCCCTCTTGGCAAGGCTGCTGGGATTTGGTGAGTGGGAGAGGGCACCCACGCGGCAGAGCCGGACCCACTGGGCATCCCTGAAAGCAAAAAGGATCGACCATATGGAGCTCCACCCTTAGGAATGCCCAAATTGTACCCCAGAGGTCTCAGTGCAACCCAGACAAGCTCTGGGTCATCAAGCTCCTGGCCAGGAAGGTCCTGGAGCAGCAGGATCCCTGCACAGCAGCCCAGGCAGCAGCAATCAGTAGCTCAGCGCTCTTGAGAGCAGCGAATTAAAAAGAAAAAAAAAGAGGGTTTTATGATTAATATTGCTGCTGGGATAATTACTGTTATTACTACTATTATTAATGTTTGGATAGGGGCTTGTCATGGTTCATTTGGGGAGGAAAAAGTCACAGCCTGCTTATGGGAAAATGGGTGAAACATGCTGAAGGCCATTCATTGCATGACTCAGGGCCAAATAACCCTCATTTTTTCTGCCATGAAATATTATGAGCTGCCTAATAGGCAGCCAGAGCCTTTCTGACTTCCCCCACACACCTCCCCGAAATTCCCTGCTCCACACGCAGCCCATCTGACCATGGAGCAAGGCCCCATCCTGCTCCCGAGGCTCCTGCAGTTAAAAGGAACTGCTATAAAAATGCAACGGAGCGCTTTTCCAGCAGAAAATGCAGATGCTTTGAATTCCCGGCAATTAAAAGTTTGACTGGGGGGGGGGGAAGGGAAGCATTTGAATTTCTCTCACGCTCGCTTTGTTTACTTTTATAAGCTCTTTGTAACAATTTTAGGTTGCTGCATTGTTATCTAAACAAGCTGCCTCTCTGAATCCGACTTCTTGTTTTTATGGGAAATTCTCAGCTTTCTGCCCCTGAGTGAAAATAAATAATAAATGAACCAACAACCTGGAAACAGCCTGAATATTCCAATCCCAGCTCCCAATCCAGCTGCATTGAACTGGATGAAGTGGACATCATCCCGGCCTCTTTCATGTGGCAGCTCCTCTGCCGCCTGAATTATCTCTTTGTGACATTTGCAGCTCTGAAAGAGCAGTGCAGGGATTTGGGATGTTGCTTTTGTGAACGGTATTTAAAGCTTCTTTTCATAACCCTGACCCGGTTTACCCTTTAACGTAACAAATCAATCTTCCCTTTAAATTGTTTAGCTTCTGGTCAAACACGGGCAGTGTTACTGATGTAAATATTATGTTTGCTCACTTTATAAGCCGGCACGCTCCTGCTGCCCCGGCTGCTCTATAGGATTGCTATAGGATCCTCACACAAAGAGGCAGAGGGATGAAAACATCCCGCTCGCGCTCCAGGCTGGATGCTGGTGGCACGGCAGGGCTCAGCGCGGAGCACACGTGGGAAAGGGCTCACAAAGCAGGCAAGCTGCAGCTGATCTCAGCCAGACAGAGCACCCACGTTTGGTTTGTAACACCTCCTGTGTCACCTGCTGCTCCCTCTTTTCCAGAGGCTGCTCACAGTGAGCTTAAGAAGAGTTCTGCTACTGAAGACAATTTTTTTTTTCCCCTCTCCAAACTCACTGCTTTAGGCATGGCTACACAAACACAAACTCTCTCTCACTTTTCTAGCTCCAGTTTACAGGCCAGCTACCAAACCTGAGCTCCGAGCACAGAGGCATTCCTATTATCCAGGAACATCTAATATTTAATCCTGCTAAGCTTCTGAACACGCCAATACCTTCTAGCAATGAGAGCCGAGGCTTAATTAACAGAGGTTAATTAATAAGCCAGAGAGTGGGAGGAGGATGGAGGGGCAGCTTCACAAGGGAACCTGGATACCTCTCCTACACCGCAGCGAGCCCCCGCTGTGCTGCTGTGACTTCATTTTCGGGATGGTTACTCAACTCTTGCTCTGCCTCGACTCACCACGTCCAAAATAAAGGACAGGGCTGTGGGTGCTTGGCTGCTGCAAAGCCCATCCCAGGCACGTGTTCCCTGCTGTCCCTCAGGAGCCCATGGGATGTTGGAAAAGGAGGTGAGCTGAAGGAGACAGCAGCAGAGCTTTCGGCAGGAGCCAAACCCAGAGCTATTATGGGTGTTTTACGAGCTTTATTCTTCCCATTTTCTGTCTGAAGAAACACAGCCAACAGGTCAGCTTGGCACATTGCCCGTGCCAGCCCCCGCTTCCCTGGGAGAAAGTTTCTCCAGGCTGGAAAAAGCCACGTGCCAGCCTCAGCATGAAGCCCTTCCCTCAGCTCTGTCACCCCTGGGACACCTGGCCCCAGCCCTGGGACAGCCCTGTCACCTGGGGTCGCCCATCACCTGGGCCGGACCAGCGGCGCCCGCATGCCAGGAGCCAATTCTGCTCCGTGGGCAAACAGAGCTTATTGTCCCAGCTCTGTTTGCTCTAACAAGATAATGAAAAGCTGGGTTTGTGCCAGGGAACAATGACAAAATGCCACCTTGCCAAAGCTCTGTCTGCCCATCTTTCCACAGGGTGTCCTTTCAGCCCTTCCCAGGAGCAAATCCTGCAGTTCTGCTGGAGGCAGGCACCCACCGAACACAATAGTGCCAAACTCAGATCTGCAACTACCCTTTTACAGGTGTTTTTCCAAGGAATAAACAGCTGCCTGGCAAAATCTTAGGTTCAAACACCAACTGAGCATTACCAGAAAAGCATAAATTACATTGAAGGCACAGAATGTCCCGTTTTATCACTCGGATATGTATTTCCTATCAAAAGATGAGCATGGAAGCCCAGAGAGCAACACAGACATGGAAGAGGACAGTACTTAAATCACCACCCAGAAGCATTACCCCCAAACACAGGCCCCCGCCCCAAAGCCGAGATGGAAGTGAGTGAAAGGAAATACTACTTTGTAATAAATTGATCAGGGAAAAAGGCAGAAGTAGGAGGCAGGAGAAGGGCTGGGGAAGGTGTGGGACATGGGCTGTGCTACAGCAGTGGGGTCTCCACCTGGTAGTTGGCATTTCTAAACTTCCCATTCTCCCAGTTCCATTCTCCAGAGCCTTTTCAAGGTAAGAAAAAAAGCATGGAAAGAAGAGGAAAAAAGAGCAGACAAATCACTTTTTTTTTTTTCTTCTCCCCCAAATAATTATTGGGATTTTTTGGCAAAGAGCAGGTAAGGAATACTGCAGTGTTTGTCATCATTAGGTTAGAGAGACTGCCAAGCGGTAATAGCATTACAGCTGCAGGCATTGTGGGTAATGCCATGCAAATTGCTCCAAAGGCATTGGGAAGGAAGGCCACTGTCAGCTGAGCAATGTGAAAAGGACACTCTCAAGTACCCTTCCAATGCAATTCTGTACTCTGCTTTTTGGGACACTCCTGCAGAAGTTGGCAGAGAAAGCCCCCAGGCTGCTGATCCGCTCCAGGCTGCAATCCCATACGGATCCCTGCATCCTTTAACAGATCCCAGCAGCAGGAATGCCTTCAGCAGAGCTCTAGGGGCAAGGGGGGCTGCTCTGCCATCACTTCTCCTCCAAGTACACCCCTTGGTTTCTCTCCAGACCCCCTGGAAGCTGAGGAGCACTTGGATGACCCAAGTGTGAACCAGCTGGAGGGAAAGGGAAGCCGTGGGCCGTGCTTCACTCGGAGTGACGGCAGCAGCAAGGAAAAAGGGGTGAAGCTGCTCATCCACAGCCCAAATGGCACCTCTGATGCTAGGCTGGGCTGTCAGAGCTCCAAAAGAACTCCCCTCCGCCTCCCACTCTCCCACCATCACCACCTATTTCTGTCTCCTAAGAGGTCCCTCCCTGTCTATTCACACACTTGACCCAGTGGGAATAAAACTCCCCCATCTAATCCCACGCTCTCCAGCCCCCGGAGTGACCTGAGACTGCCTTCTGCTGAGTTCAACGGTCTTCTCATCAAGGACTGCAGCAGCAGCTAATTTTTTCCTCTGGCTTTTTTTCCCCCGTGCAATTAAGTGCAGCTTCCTAATTGGAGTGCTGTGAACTATTTATAGCTTTATAATGACCGTTCACTACGGCAGCACTTAGATATTGGAGAGGAAAAGAAAAAAGTCGGCAGCCTGGATGGTGAACGAACCACGTGCACCAGAGAAGGACTTCTCCAAGGAAAGTTCAGCAGCTTGGGAAGGCAGAGCAGGGAGAGGCAGCAATGGGAAAGAAAAGCTGTTATTCCCTGTTCCCCTGCTGAGGAGCGGAGGGATGAATCTCCACACTCCACGTTCACAAAGCACCAAGATCAGAGCATTTCTCTATCCAGTCCAGGGGTTTATGGGCAAGGCCAGGTTTTAGGGCTAAAAAAGCACATGGCAGCCCTGCCTCCTGGGAAGCATGCAGAAGCCAACAGATGTTTTCCCAGATTATCTCAGTTTGTTCGCTAGTGGAACACATCCCACGTGTTTCAGGAACTATTCCTTTTTTCTGTGTCCATATGCTGTTTGTAGGATGATTAATCACAGCCTGAGCGGTAAGATCTAATTGCTTTTCTGTGTTTTAATAAAAAGGTAGCCCTGCCCTTGGCTGGGGGGTGGAACAAGATGATCTTTAAGGGTCCCTTCCAACCCAAAAAATTCCAAGATTATATACCATTTGTATATAAGCAATCAGGAGCTCTTCAGGAACAGCATCTTTCCAATAGCGTGACAGATTTTTTCCAAGAAGATGTTTCCAGTCAGACTGTTCTGAACAAAAACCTCTTGTAAAAAGGACGGATGTGACAGCATTGGGAGAATCTCATTTATTGTAGGCTCTTCCCTCCATCTCCTGACAAGAGCTCTCAGAGGGAGGCAAACTACGATCGATCTTCATCTTTGTGATCATGATTTCCTAATTCTGAACTACATGTTTTAACCTTGCATGAACAGCACTTTCCATAAAATTAGGTAACAACTATCAAAATCTCTGTTCTCCCAGCAAATTCTGTGAATTTGAGGCGGTGTTTGTCTTTTTTTTGTCTCGTATTTTTAAGGCAGTTGGAATCAAGAGGGGACTCCTTGACAGATGAAGAGAGAGGCTGGTCCTACCCAACTTGACAGCACCATTTTAATAGAATCTCGCTTGGAATTGTTAATAAGGAGCTTGAGAAATTGGTATGCCAGGGCTGGAAACACTCATGGAGAACGAGGAGAGGCGTCAAGAGCCCTTTGTATAGTGACTTTTTGATGGAAAATTGGAGGCAAGGATGGATACGAAGTGCTGTTGGATACTCGTCGTATCGAGAGGAAAAACATCTCGGCGCTGGAAGAGCCCACGCTCCCCTCGCCTCTCTCCACATGGACAATTCAGAGGGAAGGAGATCCAGACTGACCTCTTCCCAGGCTTCAAGCAGAATAATAGATATCCCTTTTTCAGCAGCACACGGACCATTCCTCTTCCCGCCCCAGTTTTTCAGCAGCGGGAAGCCTGGCCACGCTGCTGGAGACTGCAGGGGGGATGCCCACGTGGCGGGAGGGGTCCCGGCTGGAGGTCACCTGCCCACCTCACTGCCCCCTGCTCCAGCAAAGGGGCTGTCTCCAGCTTCAAAGGCACGGCCTGAAACTCTCTGGAACACGAGACTCATTTTTCATGCTGAATGAGATGAAATTCCCACTGTTACCTCATTTACATCTCAATGCTGGTAAGTTATAGACGGCTATTATTTATAGACATGTAAGACATCCATTTCTTATTCTGTGGGATACAGTAAGAAGAAAAATACCCATCTCTCTGTTCACCTTTTCTGGATTGTTTCTTTTTTTTGTTTCCTTTTTTTATCCTTTGCTCAAGTTTGACTGTTGCTGAGAATTTGCAAATAAATAAAGGAGTGAACAGCCCCATAAAAGCTGATTGTTTCCTCCTCCTGCAAAGATTGTCTTTGTGAAGAAGATTAAAAATCCTTCCGTGCTGCTGAAGATAAAGGTATCCCTGGGCAAGAATAAGACATAAAAGAGGTTACTACACACATCTCTGGGCTGTGTGGACTGCGAATTCACACTCTTGTCATCCCTGCTCGTCCATCTTTACTCTTTTTTCCCTCTTTCCACCAAAGGAAAAGTTGCCTCTGCTGAAGGCAGCAACAGTTGCGCCCTGAAAGAGAATATTTGCTCTCGCAGCCTGCTGCAGGGAGACAGGCTCCTGGGGACCATCCCTAAAGGAACACATCTGCTCCCAGCTGCAGTGAGAGGCAGCAGGGGGGTATGCACTCTCTCCTCGCTCCACGGCACCGTTTGGTGGTAGAAGAGCTCGCACCTGAGTCGGAGATTCTTTGTCGTGATGAACTCAGCACTTAGACTCCAGGAAGAGATGCTATCATGGACAGAGATCCCAAGCCTAAAGCTTTAGGGATAATCCCATGGCAGGATCGTCACCTAAACCAGCAGCCCATGGCCCCGCTGAGGCTGAGTTCAGAAAGGCTCCACAGAAAGCCCTGGGGAACACTGAGACCTCAAAAGACCTGGTCTGGGAGGTCAGGAGGTTCCTCCTAAACCCATGCAGGAGCAGGGCTGCCTCCTCCCAACCCCGGTGGCTGGAATTCAAACACATGCAAGGAGAAGGGAGCTGTCTCCTGCAGTCATTCCATGCCAAAGTGCACCTGGAGCCCATCAGGTCTTCACCCAGGGACAGTCCTGCCAGCCCAGGAGAATCCACCTTGGTTCAGACGAAGGAAGGCCACACCACAGGGCAAACTCCAAGAGCCAGTGGGTTTTTCTTTGCCTCCCCTCCCAAAGTGCTTTGTCAGGATTCATTAGAAGCACGGCAGGTTTTACAGGTACCTGCGCTATCAGCAAAGCGGCTGCTTTTCTTCTTTGCTGACAACCTACATTCAGTGGAATAGACTGAAAAAGCCTCCAGATTCAAAGCCTTGTAATGACTCTCCTCTTCCTTTCTTACTCCTTCCCTCCTTTTCTTTAATGGCTTTCGCTAAAGGGAAGAGGTGGTTTTTTTCCTTGCAAGTTGAGCAGAGCGTGGAAGAGATTCTGTGTTCTCATTTTCTCTATTCTTTAACCCCCCTGCACCAGCTCCCTGCTGCATCTTATTTCTTCTTCCCCAATATCTGGGGATACCACCACGAACAGGCCACCAGAGATGAGGAGGCTGCTTAAATAGATTTCAATAGATGGGAGCTTGATGAACTTCATAGGGGAGGAAAAAATTGATCCATTCAGGCACAATCAGATCCTCAGCTGCTCCTTTTCAGAGCCCAGATGAAGAGCTTTTTCAGCCTGGCCCCAGGAAAACGTTTATTTCTCTCTTTCCAGCCCCGATGAGATGAAATAGATGGACAATGCTGTGTTTAAAGCATGCCAAGCAGGTTAAAATCCAGCCTAGGAAATATTTCTTCACTGTTAAGCAGCCGAGCCCACAGTTTAACACAATTTCTCTGTTTTTCTGAATGATGGCATTGCTTTATTAATTGCCAACCTACAAATGTGATTTTCTTGAGTAGTTTTGGAGTGTAACAGGGAAGGGGAGGAGAGCTGGAGCTGCAGTCCTCCAGAGACCCCTGGTAAGACTGATTGATCAAAATCACTTGAATTTCCCCAATGATTAAATACAAGAGTGCTCCTGGTTCGTCTCAGAGATGCAGGGAAAGAATTGGAAACCGCAGCTCAGAGCAACAGTGTCCAAGGAGGTGCTTGTATGGATACTTTTTCTCTTTTTTTGCTCTCAGCTGCAACAATTCGTGATGGCTTTTGCATAAAAGTCCTTTTTGGCAAGCACCAGAATCAGTTCTTTACCCTTGCCTTGTGTTTGTGCAATACACTTCATATCGAGTAGCTGACACATGAACGCACATGAAGGAACATGGGAACGATGGAAAAAATAAGAGCATGAAGAAATGCATCACTTTCCCCTTCTGAATGTCTAAACACGGCGTTCAAGTCCAGAGTCCAAGAAAGACCTAAAGATTCCCAGAATTACCCTTATCTGAGTATGTCAATATCCTGCACTGGGAATGAGAACTAGCCAGGAAACAAGAACTGTGTGAATTGTGAGATCTGGGGATTTCTCTTCCGAGAACTTTTAATTTAATGTTTGATTCTTTTGAGCGGGAGAGAGAACTTACTCTGGGCTAAGAAATTGCAATACATGGGTTACGAACATTCCCCAAGAAGAAGAAGGATTTTCATGTTTACTCTGCTGATTCCCTCTCTGGCCCTGTGCATACTTAATTAATACCAGCTCTCTCAGGCAGAGGTTTTGAGCATAATCTCCTGTATCCTGGATGGATGCCCTAGGAGGAAGCACTCCCTACCTGAAAAAGCTCGGTGTAAAATGTGTACGGCCAAGCCCTCTTCCTTCCTTCCGTCATTACAGGTCAATTTTGGAACACCAGTGATAGACTGAAGCCTCACCACAGCTGAAAGACCTATCCAAATCCTCTTGCTGGAGGCCTCTGGGCATTCAAAAGCTTTCCCAAGACTTTCCTTTGGCGAATGGACACAGAAACTGAAGGAAACCATACTTTTGCTGACTCTTTGCCGCCTCTGTTCTCCAGCACCCAGAAAGCTGTCGTGCCTTTTCCTAAATTCCCATCTCCCCTTTATAGAAGGTCTCCCCTTCATATTTCTTCTCTGCCACAAACACAAACCCGTTCACTCAATCCCCATCATCCCGGAGACGCCCCTCCACTCCCACAGCCCAGATACAACACCAAAACCCTTCCAGATAATTCATCCAAGACTCAACTCACTCTAAAAAAGCAACCTGTAGAGATGGTGCAAAACCTCACGCAGGGCAGCCACGGCTGTTAAAGCATCTAATTATGTACTTTCTCATTACTGAGGCTGATTTGATTTAAGCAGCTCCCTGGCTCACGCTCTGGGATGTAACACCAGGCTCTGAATCATCCCTGTCCCATCTGCTCCCTCCTTTCCTTTGCCCTTCCCTGCTCGCAGGTAGGATAACACACCAAGCTAAATATTTAATGGGAGTGCTAATGGCTTCGTTAAGTGAAGTCGGGGACAGGGCAGGAGCTTTTCCTTGGCTGAGGATGACAGAACTGGGTTTGTGTTAACAGGAAACCCGCAGAGCCCAGTCCTGCACTGGTTCTGTCCTGGGGCTGTGCTCCCCGGATGGGAACACCAGGGCTTTGGGCAGATGGTGCCAGGCTGGTGCCCAGCACTGAGTCACTGTGGAGCACAGCTCGCACCAGAGCAGCATGAAACCAAGAGCTTTTGGGTGCTTCTTTTCAGCTGAAGGGATGAGGAAAAGCTTTCTTGGGGTGATGCTCTGGAGCTCTCAACCAAGCCAAGGCAAGTGAACCCACAACAGCAAACCCGGCCTCGGAGCATCTGAGCAATCAGGGTTGGAGCAGCAGCTCGGTGGAGCTGTGCCAAAACTATTCCTTTTCACCTCGCTAGGATTTTCCCGACAGTTTGCAAATCCCGTCGACGGCAGATAAAAACACCCACCAACGTTCCAGGGCCAGATGGTAGTTTATGTTTATGAAAACTGCGATTTGTTTTCATGGAAACTAGTAAAAGGATAGCGGGCAAACCTGGAAAAACACAGCTCACCCTGTGGGGAAGAGTGTGTTTAATGGACAGCTTTCACCGCCGCCTCTGTGCCACAGCTGATGGAGCTTAGGAGATGGGAGCACACAAAAGGTCTGCCTGACCCAAGAGAGCAGCTGTGGGACCCAGAGGCCCCTGGCTGAAACTCAGCCTGAATTAGGAAGTGGAAGAGAGGTACTTCACATGACACACCAACTTCCCAGCTCGCCAGGAGAGAGTTCATTCCTGAACCTTTCATTGTGAGAGAATGAAATCATGGGCTTGCTCCTCATGCCCGCTGGAGGAGCCTCAAGAACCACTAGGGTCCATCCAGCGAGTGAGTGAGACAGCAAATAAAAGACTCGGGATCACCTTGTCTCCTACAGGGATGTAACTGGCTTCACTGTCTGCATTTCTCACCAAGTAACAGGTAAAAATGGACCATCAGGAAGAGCTTCTCACACACTGGCCTTCCCCTGGGCCACTTCCACCTCTGGCTGCTGTCTCTCTCCAGCTCTCCCCACCAGCCGCCCCTGTGGCACGGTGCTGGTTTTGGCTGGATTAATCTCAGCCTGATCCCCTGAGAGCAAGGCCTGGGGCAGCGGTGGCATAAATCCTGCTGGCTGTGGTGGCCCCAGGCCAGGAGTGACATCGGTTCCTGGAGAAGACTCATAAATTCCATCCGACTTTCCTTCTGCTGAGTTTTCCTTTTGCTTGGAGGGGATCTGCAATACTTCATCTGTCACAATGGCTCCTGGGGACTCACGTTCTGATGTCATAAATTTGTCATCACCATGACATCACCGACAGATCAAGCACAAGGAGGAAGGGCTCCGGGGCTAGGCAAAGACCTTCTCTCTAACAACTGGCAGTGATTCACACCAAAATGCCCCTGGGAAGTGCTCAAAAAAATGGAAGGATTCACACTTTTCAGCCCAGATTTATCTTCTCTATTTGTTGCCAAAGTGAGACCTGCTCAGCGTGGTGGGTTTGGACACGTTGCTTCCAAGAGCAGGTGTGTATCTCCTAATTCTGAAGGTTTGCTGACCTCCTGGGTCTATTTTGTTTACAAGAACTTCCACTCCTCCACATGACAGCTGAGCATTTTTATGAGTAAGGAGGAATTTTGGAGGAAAACAGGGCTGAGAGTAGGCAAGACCTCCTGTGAGGCCGCTGAGGTGCTGCACTTTAACCTGATGATAACCCCATAGCCTTTATCCTTAATATACCTGCACAGAATAAAAGGGAAATGCTCAAAAACCTAAACCCCAGCACTGCTGGGGGCAAGAACCCTGTTATTGGAAGAGGCTGGTGTCAGCCTCAGTGAATTCTCACAGATCTTCCTCCTTACAGCCACTTGCAAATGTTGATTTTTTTGCATCCTTCAGTCGCTGCTCTCCCAGGTCAGGTAAATATTTGCTGGCACCAACGAGTGCCATCATCTGGAAGGAAATCAGGGTGGATTTGGGACTGCTCGAGGATCCGTCTAAGAATAGTTCTCCTTGTCGTGCATCCCCTGCCCTTGAACAACCTCTGCCATGAATATCCCAACACCTGGACAGTCCAGCCCGGCATCACACATCCTGCAGAGACTGATCCTGCTGCCTGCCTTATTTCAGTGCTGCTGCTCCAGGATTTCTTGGCAGCTTGTCTAGAAATCAGCAAACAACCCCACAAGAGAGTAGATCTCGGGACAGGAAAACTAAAAAGACTTCTACGGCACAGCCTGTGATTTTCTGAGGGATATTTGGCTGTTCTCTTGTGCTGCTGTGTGGTAGGAAAGGGCAGGGAGAGGACATAATTCTGCTCTAACTTGCTACATCATCAGTTTTCATTAAAATATTCTTCTGCCACATCTTCGTAATTTTTCATTTCAGAGGCAAATTTATTAAAGGTGTACTTCAGCCTGATTAAATTAAATAAGTGGCATTAGCAAATAAAGGTGTTTTTTTTTATCTCAGCACACCACAAAAAAAAAGGGGGGGAGGGGGAGAAATTGCTGTGATACAAACAGCTATTTAATATTATAACTGAAGGGGGTGGAGGGGAGAAATTCCATTCTTCACAAGCTCCCATTTGTTATCTTCCTTTGGCCCCACCATCACAAATCACTCTGGAGCCTCGCAGCGAAAACACCCCAAATGTAAAGCAATATTATATCATGTGTTTTCCAAGATAGGTAATAACACATTTTGCACACAAACAAACCTTCCTAGCGCTCCACCAGCTCCTTCCCTAAGTCTCCCTGTGTGGCTCTTAACTTCTCACACTCATTTCAGGGCTATTTCCTGGTCAGAGATGGCTTGGAAAATGAGGCTGAAAAAGGTTTCTCAGCTTATTTTTGTTTTGATTTCCACTAGGCAGCAAAAAAGGGCAGGCACTGTCTTCTGAAATTCAGGACTTGCCTTTGCTACCTTGCCTTAATAGGGCCACTTTGCCTGTGTTTTTCCCCTCACAGTCTATCCCAAATCCATCATAGCTAGTTTTAGGTGGAAAAATAGAGTGTTTGGCTGATTTCTTTCCCCTTAGCCCTGCTACAACGTTTGGGTAATTCTAGGGCTGTGAACACATGAGTATTTTTTAAGCCATACATCAAACACCGCTCTCCCCTTCCACAAGCTTTAAAACCAACTGTCCTGGGGGGATGCTCCAATGCAGCCAGGCTAGGAAAAGGAAGAAAGCTTTCCAGAGACATCCAGGTTTTCTCCTCTCCTTCTTGGCACAAAGGGGCAGCTTTTTCTCCCCCTCCCCAAAGCCACCCTGTTCCTGCCAGCTGACCACCCAGGAAGGACAGCGGGGTGTCTTTGCCAGGTGCTCAGCTGTGGCAGCAGGAGGTGGCACTTGGCGTTGGGGCTGAGAGGTCTCCAGGCCTTTGCTGCCAAGAGCAGACAACACACCCACAACTAACAGAGGGAAAACTCGGGAAGTTCATCGGATTGAGAGATTGCCATCTGTTTGTGCTGCAGTCAGCCCATGGCTCCCCACTGCCAGTAGCTGGAGACGATCAGGAGGGAAGCAGACACATATCCAGAACCCCTCACCCACCAAGGAAAATCTCTGGGGGCTTATCCTGATGGGAAACAGAGTCAAAAATGTGTTGCACCCTCCCTTCTCTGCTCAGCAGTAACTGGGTGGAAAGCTGCTGAGCCAAAGGCATCCATCCCATCCAGAGCTTCATTCCCTTGGGCACACACGGAGGCAAGAGCGCACACAGCAGGTGTCTGCTGGATGTCCCCTTCAGGCACCTGTCAGCCCCACAAATCCTCTCTCTTGGGTCACGTATTTCCCCACAAGAAACAAAACCAGTCTGGGAGGACACAACCACCAAGGACTCTTGTCCCTGGAGATGGCACGGAACGAGAGCAGCCAAAGGTCTGCTGCCAAGGGACTCGGTCCCAAGCCAAAATCAACCTCACCAGCTTTGCCAGCACAGCCCAAACCTCACCTTCCCTGCTCCCCAACAGCAGCAGGTGCAGGGCTGAGGGAGCTAGGATGCCTTGGGAAGTGCTAAGCTTGGTTTGGAAGGTAAGGCACCTCTGCATTCCTTATGTGGCTTTACCCAGCGCGAAAAGCTGAACATGCTTTTGAACAACACTAATGATGAGTCATCAGCTCCTTGGAAAATTTCCATAGCAGCATTCGACTACTGGATAGTGATCAAGTCAGTGAAGCCTTGCCAAGTTCTGGGCACTTGGCTGGCAGAAAAGATGTGTAGTGCTTCAGGGAAGACTCGGTGTAGCTTTTGAACCCTTCTAGTCCCAACATATTTAAACAAAAACAACCTCTGTCTCCCCTCTCCCTCCAACCACCATTTTCCTACATTTAACAGTAGAGGAGGAGGCCATACGTGTGGGTTTGGCACATTCCAGCAGCACTACATTTAATGGATTTAGCCCCCAAATTTCACAAGGCTATTGTTTTCCCTGTTGGTCACACATCTGCTGAATTTTAGGCTATTCCCTAAATGTCACAATTTCTCTGCTTCCTGCAGCTCTCTGCTGTTATTGGTTATCTTCCTGAGGGATAATTTTTTGTCCCACTTCTCCCCAAAATGTCCGATTGTCTCCCACTTTGGTGCCCCCTGAAACAAATGTTCCCCTGTGCCTTTGGTCTCACCTAGCGGGGAACAGAAGCTTTCAAAAAATAAAACAAGTTTTTTTGCTGGCCAAATCTTTTCTTCTACCTTCCTCTCCCAGTCTCTATTGCCCAGGGATCTACTGCCAGAGCCCTGGTGAATTTTGTAATTAAAGCCACAGACTGCTCAGCCATCAGAGTTAGTATTTCTTGCCACTGCTGGTCACCTTTGCCAAAATCTCACACGCGAAGGGGACACGTGCCTGGTTTAACCAGCTTCTTCTGGCCCCTGCTTTGTCTCCACTTTCTTCACGCTGATGGGATGGATGCACAATCTCTCACTTCCTGCCCTGAGCATCCTGTGCTGGCTCCCTCCCTCTCTATCCCTCCAGTCTGTGTGTGCAGGGAGGAAGGACAAACCTGGACCAGTGCTGAGCCTCTCCATCTGGAAGGCACCAGAGGGGCCGGCAGCAGCTGAAGCATGAACACCCCTGCCATTTCCTTGGAAAGGCTCAGGATCCAAGGGAGGATGGAGTGGGGGGAGAAATACGGAAGAAAAAAGGGAAACCTGGCAACAGCAAGAAGCCAAGAACTTCAGAAGCGGTGAAAAACCCTGCTGGAGTCAGTCTCAGAGAGAGGGAAGGAAGCAAATGGAGATCTTGGAGTAGGAAGCAATGTCCAGGAACATCTTTGCACAGTGGGACCAAGCCACTGGATGACTGAAGGCAAAGTCTGAGCTATCAGAGGGGCCCCTCTCCACTTACAGCACTCCTCTCCCACACAGGACTGTCCACGGGTGTAGAAAATAAGAGATGGGAGACTTTTGGATGCTCTGGCAACAGAGGGCTCATCCAGCTCCAAGGACAGGCTCCCCACCTGCCAGGGACCTGCACTTCCAGTGAGGACCATCCTGACCTGCCTGTGGCACCACAGCTCTTCCAGCTCTTTCCCAGAGAAAGAAAGAAGTGTTTAATTTAAATACCCTCATGTGTTTTTGAGGTCTTCTACGCCCTTTGAGACATGACCTTATTCTTTGTTCTTACTTCAGGCACTGGTCAAAGGTCTGAGATTTCTCCCTCTTGGATTATTTCATCCTTTTCCAGCAAGGTCCCGGCGCAGAACCACCTGTGCCAGCCTTTTAATGAGATTTGGGCTCTGCAGGGAGACCCAGCTCCACACCAGCCAGAGTCCTGGAGAAAGACCCCATGGAGGCTCTCCTGCTGTGGCAGGATGAGCGTGCGACAGGAAAAATCCAGGATTGGTACGGGCTGAGCTGTAAGCAGGGCATAAACATCCCTCAGGTGTTGGCAGCATCAGCTGTGTCACACACATCTCTCGGGCACATTCGCTCCGGTGCTTTATTCCCCCGTCGGAAAAAAATACTTTTTAGAGCAGTACAAAACTGATTAGATTGAGACAAGGGAAAGAGTGATGGAAAACGGTGAACAATAAAAACCTGGGAGCAGGCAAGAATTCCTTGCAGGAAAATAAGAGAAAATACAGCCAATGCTTTCAAGATTAATGACTAATGACAAATAATTGTGGCTGTGGAACAGCAACGAGAAGGCAGAATGGAAACAAGAATCAGACGGGAGAACTAGGCATTAGGTCTGATGGCAAATTTAAGGCCATTAATTCATAATTGCAACCATTACAGCCAGGAGTTTCGAGTGAGTCCAGCAATACTAAGAGCTGCTGGATGCGGTGCCTTTCTGAAAGAATTCAGCTGTTATTTAGGGTTCTAAGTGAAGGCTGAACTGCTGTGAAAAAAGCTAATCCTCATCTCATACCATGAGTGCTCATAGGAATCTCTGCACTGAAGAAGGAAGGAATGAGGACAGAGAAGACACGTGTCCTCCATCCCCCTTCTCCAGGCACAAAATGAGCCACTTTGCCCACATCTATGAAATTCTATTCCCCCCCACATGAGTAGCAGATTCTCTGTCTTTGCTGGGCGCTTCAGAAGGCAGCAAACACCAGTCCCAGCAGCTGATTGTGCCCGTCCTCCCTCACTTTGTTTTTTCAAAGGGGAAATCAAAGAATTTATGACATCTGAAGGTCTGTTCCCAACAGCATGGGGTAAAAGGCAGGGCACCAGGTGAAGGAGGGTGGCTTTTTGTGGTTTGAACAGTGTCCATCCTTCTAAGGAGGCGGTGAATGCGCTGCCTGTATCACATCCCTGTGAATCACACCTATTTAATTCAATGAGAAAACTGACCATTCACTGTGACCAGCAAAGCCTGTCCTGCTCTGCATCACCTGGGAGTTACAGAACAGCCAATTTTGCTCCAACCCTGCAACATTTACAGCTGGAAATGATGGAAACAGAAGGAACACAGCTAAACCTCAAGCAAGATGCGTTCCTCTCAGATCTCACACTCACAATAGACAGAAGCACTCAAGCCAGCCTGACAGGGTACACAAGACACTTGGCAGCCTGGCAAAGCTTTGTTCCTCACAGAGATCAGTCAAAGCTAGAGCGAGAGACTTGTCAGGGAAACGTGGCATCGGCTGTTTTCTCCTAGTCTAACTACGGTCTTCTCCTCTCCGCTTTATTCACTTCATCCTTTTGGTTTTTTCCTGGTGGGAAATCTCACCTGAGGCTCTGCAAGGCACTTTATCCACTTAACATTCCAGCTGGTTTGAAATCAGGAGATTCTATCGGTCCCTTGCCAAGCGCCGTCCAGGACAGAAGTGTCACCATGGCATGGGAGCCATCCCTTTCCTTTGATCACTAACTGGGTGAACGACTGACAGCAAAGCACCCTTCCCTTCATGGCCTTTGGCTTCTCCTCCAAACCTTTCCTGTCCCCTTTTAATTGGGATCAGATCCCATTATTTTCGAGTGCAACCTGTGAACCTCTGATGTCACAGTGAGAAAGAAGAGGAGGAGGATTAAGGCAGAATTGCAAGACGTCATTTCCACAGTCTTTTTTTTTTTTTTGGCTGATAGTCCTATTTTTACACGTGCGTACCAGATGTTCCCCATATCACACTCGGTACAGCCAGATGGCTTCAGAATCCCTTCCCACCGTGTATCATCAGCTCCCGATCATCTCGCTGATGTGTGATGGCCCCGTCAGAGGGGAACGAGCTGCTCAGGGTAATTGTCTGCATGTTCCCAAACATCTGCGCACATGTCCCTGCCGAGCTCCGTGACACGTTCCTGCTTTCAGGGCCCGGAGCTCGCAATTCCCGGTGGGAGAGGAGTTCCCCCTGCGAGATGCCGTTAAACACCCGGTAATTACTGCGGGAGATAAAGCAGCTTGTGCCACTGCAATTCAATTGCCACCGCGCCCAAAGGTCACCAGTTCAGCTTTACACAGCCAGGCTTTAATAGAGCTAGATCATCCTGCCACAGGGCAAAGGTGGGAAGGATGGAGGGACGGATGGAGGGAGGGACGGATGGAGGGAGGGATGGATGGAGAACTGAGCTGCTTCACTCCCCAGAAGGAGGCATTGGCTGTGCAGAAAAGAACTGGGACAAGACACTTTGGCCAGAATTCAGGAATGCCTGTGCAGGATCAGCTGTCACCAGCTATGTCACCTTGTCCAGCACCTTGAGGATGTGGTTTGGTGCAGATTTGAGACTCACTGCAGCCTGATCTTATAGTGAAAAGGGCAATACTTAATGCAAAACTAAAAGAAACGCCAAAATTGGGAAGACTTTAATCAGTGGCAAGGGCCAGTGAGTTTAGAACAGGTTTTTGATGCCCCAGCAAGGTGAGGAAGCAGCGGTGGGCAGAAGTGCCCTTCAGCTATGTTGGAGATGCCACAAAGCCCTGAGTGCTGCCAGCTGCTGGCGCAGGAGCAGGAGAGGAGGCAATTTCAGATCGCAAATAAAACAGAAATAGCAGATCAAATCCAAAGGGATCCTTTCTGATAGGCAAGTGACAGTATTAACAACGTGGCAGCTCCCCTGGTGTCCCAGCTTCTAAGCCAGCCTCAGAGGAGAACTGACAGGCACATCAGCAGCAAAAAGCACACATGAAGGCAAGGAAAGGCTCATCTCCCCAAACCTCCCCATCCTATTCCTCTTCCCAACACTCAGCCGACAATGGAGCCCAAACCCAAAGCTCTTCCCTACTCTATGTCCCTCTTGCTCAGACTGCCACAAGCAGGGCAGGTCTGGGAGGGCACAAAGCCCAGTTCAAGTGGAGGTCAGGGATGAGGGGACAAATCCAGCAGCCACCGCCAGGATCTGGGACAGCTGGGCCCCTCTGGCAGCTGCCAGTCCCTCCAAAGGGCTTGGTGCAGGGCCAGGAGCTTTGCCCACGGACAGCGGGGCTGCAGGGCGGGAGAGAGGGGAGCCAGGGGAGAGGGCAAAGGGTGTCCATTGATATAATTGACTGCTCGACTAATTAAAATTCCTGGGCTGCTAATTGGCGCTGGGATCTGCCTGCTGAATGCTCCCTCAGCAGCTCTGCACAGAGCCTGCGTGGAAAAGTGGGATGAAAGTTTGAAAGCAGCCGGGGCCGGCAGGGCCCAGAGCTGTTTTGTCTGACCGATAATAAGTCGCCAAATTACTTTTGACAAGTGAAGGGGATTGGAAATAATGGGGGTCTGTGAAAAGCCCAGGGCGCAGACGGGGGGCATCCATGAGATAATGAGCAGGCAAAGGCCTCGCATGGCTGGGGGCTGCCCACCTCCCGGCAAGGCAGCGGGACGGGGGCGTGGGGGGACGGGGAGGAGGCTGTGCAACATCTGTGCCACCCTCCAGTCAATATTCAGCCTGAAAAGGCTCCGCCTGAGGCACAAGGAAAGCCGGGACTGCCTGGAGGGGCTCAGCCTTAGCACCCCCGCTCTGCCTAGGAGTGGTCATCAAAAAGTTCTTGTCACAGCACCAAAACCTTCATCACTTTTCCCTCTCCCACCCCAGATTAGGTATTTTCCATGTATTGCCCAGATGTACCAGCAGCAGCTACTACATCGCAGCTGCTCACCTGATCCAAATAAACTCCACATCCCTACAGGATCCAGGTGCTCCGGCTGCACCAGACAGGGGAAATCAGCAATCAGACTGCAATAATTAAAGTGTTCATTTACATACCAATACCCCAGATATTCTCCACCTCATATCCCTTTCACAATGATGCAGTATCCAAATCTGGAGCGCCTATGAGTGCACACAGCCAATTTCTTTCTACTCAGAAAAAGAAAATAGCCTATTTCTTTTCATGTCAACATGCTCTGTGTAATATCCAGTGGGTAATTTTAGTGTCTAACGCAGCATCCACAGAATCCTCACATCCTGAAAAGTCAGATGGGTGCCCTCGTCACCTTGATTTGGAGAATAAAAGTCCCTCTAATACTCTGGAGACATCCAGGTGATACAACCTGATTTTTGGAAGCCTGAGTATTGGGATACATTTGATCCAAACTGGAAAGAGGAGCGAGGAGGTACCACTTTTGAGAGGATCGCCCAGCAGGCAAACATGCCATGGAAACAGAAAAGAGAACTGACATCAAGTTTCTCTTTTCCACAGGATTTCACATCTGTTTCATAACCGTGGCCTTCAGGTTGTTTCTTCCAGACAAAAATGCCCAAATTGCATGAGCTTGGTCTTCTTCATGCCCAGACACAGAGCTGGTGGGCCTTCTCTGCAGTGACTCCAGCGTTCATTTTCCCTTGGGATGGGCTTTCCCTGGAGCAGAGCTCCCAAGGAGGACAGCTGCACATTCCTTGCCCCCACAGGCGCTGCACCCCACTATTCTTCAGGGCACCTGATTCCTCCCTCTCCTCCTCCCCAGAGATTCTGCACTGGCAGGGACCAGAACACAGGGGAATTTGTGCCCATTTTTCACCATTTCGGTGACTTTTTTGAACACAGGAAGGAAGAAAACACTTCTTTAACCCATGAGTGGCTGCAGGCCGGGGAGCTGCCATAGACATTTCCCAATGCTCCTCACAGCCTTTTTTCCAGCTCCATCTAGTTGGTTTCAAAGCAGATCTCATGTTTCAGCAGCACTGTGGGGACCTCAGGAGGTGCTGACATACCAGTTTTTTCCACATCAAGTAATACAAAAGGATAAAACTCATGTTTTAGTGGAGTTTTTTCCTCCCTTTTCTTCTCTAAACTTGGATTATGGAAGCTCCAGCTGAGCTCTCAAACAGGCCCCGTGCAAGTCACATTCTCAGCATCAAAGTGCTGGAGCAGTTCGTGGCAGTTCATTTGCTGCCGGGGTATTTTTTAAGCCAGAGATTCCCAAAGGAAAACAGAACCTGATTCCTTCTGCTTCCAGCCCTCCTCTCCTCTGAGGGCCACCTTATTCACAATGCAAAGCCACAACCCCTGAGCTGCTACTTGCCCGTATTTCCCTGACTAAACACCACCAATTCATGGTGCAGAGGTTGGGTGAAGCTCTCCTGGACCCACTTACTGGGGTCTAATTCTCAGATCAGCTTCCGATTTCTCCTTTTTAAGAGCAAAATAACAGAAGTGCTTTGAAAAGGAAGCTTGCTGTAATTGCAATGGCAACACTCCTTTCCTAGAAAGTCCTAAAAATCACTGTGTGTCTCTCGAGGTCTCCATCCCCCCCTGCTTTTTGTACAGCAAATCTTCAAAGCCCTGATGGGTAAGTGGGGCTGAGGGCTGCCAGAGGCAGCAGCATTCCCAGGTCCTGTAAAGGAGGAGAGAGGGCACAGAGGGGAAGAGGATGGGGCTATGGGATTGTCTGCATTTTTCCTTAACAGTTTGGGGTCAAGCCTGATCCCCGGTGGGGTCAGCTGCCTTACAGTCCAACACGCCAGAGTCAAAGGAGACTGTGCTTCCCCGTGGGAGCCCAGGCAGAGGAGGCTCTGCAGCCCCTGCAGGAACAGCAGGGTCGGAGGTGGATGGAGGAGCGTGGGGAGCCGGCAGGGGGGAAGGACGCGGCGGTGCCGGACAGGAACTCGCTGGGGTGGACAGACCTGTCCCCCATCCACGGGCACCTCTCAGCACTGACATCCCTTCCTGCAGAACTACATCCACCACCGCGGGGTCAGTGGGAGCAGACTGGCGTAGGAGGGATGTCAAGAGTCACAATAATCACCCCAAAATCCCCTCTCGTCATCCACAGGATGCTTCTCACCAGCAAAACAACCCCGGAAAATTGAAGTCACGGTGACTCTACAGCACTCTGCAAAGTGCTGACACCTCAGATAAGCAAGAAGGGAAGGAAATGAGGAAATCTGTACAGCTGGACAATACCTAAACACGCCACGCACCAGAAAGAGATTTGGGCAAAACAGCAACTGAAAGGGAGATGGAGAGAAAGGGAAGCTGCCTGCGCTGCCAGGCTCACGTGGATGGAGCAGGATGCTCATGCAGCCACAGAGAAAGAAGAGATAAAATAGGAAGATGTCAAAGATTTTTTTTCAGAATGTAAGCTCCATTACACAAGGCGAAAGGTGCGCATTAAGTACAATAAAAAAAGAAGCTTTTATAGAGATGAATTTGTCTGCCCCCTCCTCCTTAAACCAGAGATTATAAATTGTGACGGATCATGTATGTTTTTGGGAAGCGAAGGCAGGAAAAACGAAAGGGAATTGGGGAATAGATCAAAATTCTCTGAGTAAAAGGCTTGGAAGACACATTTATATCAAGCGTTTTCTTCTCGTCTTGGAGCTGGTGCCATTCTGATCTGCAGAAGGAAACTTCTCACCCCTGTATTCCTACAGCTCCTTGAATCCAGACTGTTCACACACCCATAAAGGGGATGAGCTTACAGCCTGTTGTTTGTGGACTTCAGATGACGAGGATGGGATAAACCATGAGAATGTAGCTGCTGGAATGTGTTGTTATCTGCTTCCGTGCATCCATCTCGCCGCAAACATTCCAGCGCCCCAATTCCACCGGCAAAGCCGCTCAAGGATAGCAGAGCCCCGAGCAGCAACTTGGAACAAAAGATAATCATTTTTATCTCTCCTCTTTCAAGTTTCTGCAACAAAAGCCTGTTCCCGTCTGGCCCAGGAACAGATCCGCCTGCCACAGCCGAACTTCAAATATTCCTGATTGACCTCAGAGTGTGAAATAGGCACCATTAAAGTGTTCTAAGAATAATTCCCAGAAATCATGAGTCACTGTCTGATTTCGGCAGAAAGGGCTAAAACGATTCAATTATTCACCATGAATTATTCACTGATAATTACCCTGTAGTTAGCGATCTCCACGTAGATGGTTCATTAGGAGCAAACCACTGGTGTGCAGTTAATATTTCACAAAAAAGTCCCACTTTTGTTATTGCATGTCATATGTAATGAAGCAGAAATATTGGTGGCCATCAGAGGAAATCAGAGAGAGATTAAATGTGGAAGGAAAATGCTGTTATTTCTAATTCTCGAACAGCTCTGCCAAGTGCAGCACCAGCCCGAGCATCCCTTTCTCTGGTTTCAGAGCCAGCTGGGATTGCATTCCTCAGAGAAACACACAGTGAGGAGCACAGAAACTCAGAACCTGAGCTGGCAGCCAGGGAGAAAATTCACCTTGTGCTCTTCTTTTGCTGATAGCTGTTGGAAATCTGTCCAAATCCAGGTTCTCCAGGACCGAGACAGTTCAGCTTTGCTTGTCCTCCTGCTGCTCACACAGAGCTATTCTGGCAGCCGAGCTGCCTTTTACCTGCCATTGCACTGGCAGGGCTGGCACAAAAAGCAGGCAGAGAGGAGAAAGCCACCCTGAGAGCTTCTCACCTGCCAGGGAAGTTGGGGGGAGAGCTCGTTTCTCCCACACTTCCAAGCAGGGATTCTGGGCTTTGTCACAAGGAGCCAACTCAGGGTAGCTGAGCCAACACCACCCTCCTGCAGAATAACCAAAATAGCCCTTAAAGTCAGCGGGGACTCCATCCCAGGACTTTTGTGCTCCCATCTCAGCCAGCTGCTTGCTTCCCTTTTCCCCCACCAGCTCGGCCTCAGAGGTGCTGGGATGCAGAAACAGCCAGGATGGCTTCTCTCCAGCCCAGCCCCACAGAGCGCACAGCCAACCAGGACACGGTGACCAGGAACAGCTCCAGAAGCCACAGCAGCTGCTGCAGCAACCAGCAGGCTCTCCCACACACTCACCACAGGTCAGAGGTTTCAGACTCCTCCAGAAGGCTCTCAGAGCCCAGATAAACCAGGTGCCCAATGCTGCGAATACAAACTCCTCATTTTGTGGGTCACACAGCACAGGTGCTTGCCACAGGCAGGAGGACCAGGGCATTGAGCTCCTATCTCAGAAATACCCTGCTTTTTCTGGCTGTGCTGTTTCCTATCCCAAAGAGGGCTAAGAAATCGCCAACTTTGGCTTGCATGACATCAGAACACTACACAGGTCACCCGGTTTCCCCAGTCCTTGCCAAGTCTGAGAAGGTTCTTAGAGTGCATTTTCCTGGTGGCAGCACTATGAAAATAACACCTTTCAGGCACCCCCTCCTTGGGAAAAAGAGGGCAAAAAGGTCTGGGTGAAGTGTTCCTGGGAGACAATCAGACAGGACAGAGAGGAGCTGGGATGAACAAGGAGACACTGGGGTCATTCCCATGTCTCTGTGGGATTTTAGCACACAGGGCCAGAGCTCCAAAATTCTATCCTATTAATCTGTTCCATGCAAGATCCACTTCCACACCTTCATCATCCTTTTTGCCTCTCCCCAAATCTTTTCCCACCCTTCCCTCTCCTGCCACAGTCAAAGGCAGGCCACTCACGATGTGGATAAACCCTCTGTCACAGCAGAGTACAGTTTGGTATTTTGTTCCTTATTTTCCTAGTAATTCCTGTAATTTTAGTCACTGCCTCTGACTGCCACTGAGAACAGAGTTGATATTTTCATCCAGCCATCCACTGTAACCACCAGGTCTCGTTGGTGAGTGGTAACAGCCAGTGCAGAGCCCATTACAGCCTGTATAAAATTAGGATTGCCTTCTCCCAGGTGAAAATAGGAAAACAGACACCCTGCTCAAAAATCACACAGCTGTTGTCCTCGTCCTTATCTTGGAATCCTTAATTCTGCCCTTTCGGAGGGGTCCAATGGGTTTCCATACTTTTTTCACTTTGTTTGGCTTTATTTTCTGGCTGAAACTCCTGACTTTTCTGGCTCTTTACCTTGGGGAAGCTAAGGCAAAGGGCTTTCAAGGATGGAGTCATGGATAGTGTTACCTCAGCACCATGTTTTAAGGCATTTCTTGAGCTTTTATGCTCATCCTCACCCTCTTTCCACACCAGCATTGATTACAGCGGGTAATTGTTTTCTAATTGGCCCACAGCTGCTTATCTATCTCAGATAATTAAAGTGAAGAAGAAGAAGTAGAAATAAGGCAAGAAAACGGAACTTTACTCCTAAGTAGCTGCCTATTGACTGTCTCGATCGATGGGGAGGTCACTTTGGGCACACACACGAGCGGGACACGTCCTTGACTGAATCACACACCCTGACAGTCCCAGGGAGGCAATTCCCAGCCTCTCACTCCCGCTTCGGCCGAGTCCCACCTTCATTCCTTTAACACCGCAGTCTCAGACTCCTCCAGTCCCACAGCACCACCCTGGAGGACACCACCCAACCATCGGGTGACACAATCGGAGTGCCACAGGCTGATCTATCTGGGCCAGCATGAACTCGGTATCTCCAAGATCTCTCCTTCCTTGTCAAGTTGTATTAAAAGCAGACAACGAAAGTATTGACCCCTCAACCACAGGCCTAGAAAATCATTGGGAAGGGTGGAGCCTGACCCACAGCTCTGCTCCGCAAACCTGCTGGATTTCCCCTCCAACGCCATCCAGCTGGGGTTAACAGCAAGGGCAGCAAGGCACTCCAGCTTCTCACCACTCATAACTCAGGCTCCGTGCTGGAAGCCCAAGGAAATCTTCCAAGAAGTCTAAGAGCTCAGAATCCAGCTCTGCTTTGTAGGAGTTAAAATGCAGTTTCCTGCTATCAGCAAGAAGAGGTCACGCAGAGCCTCTGCAAGGCAACTCAGAGAGCAGCTGGAGAGAGACAGCAGAAGGTGTCAGGCCTGACCCGCTCTGAACAGCCAGCACATGCCCACACACCTCAGGTGACAAAAACCACGCACAGCATGAGACAAATCCCAGCGAAATGCATCTCCCACCAACCCTGAAAAGCTGGCAGAGCAGTGCAGGGAACTCACTACCTGAGGTGAGGAGAGAAGCCAGCAAGGGGCTGCAGATCAATCTGTTGCCACAACTTTTTGGGCGAGGTGTACAGTTGAGAGCTTGTCCTTCGAAGAGCAGAAATGCTGACTTCCTTCCAGCATCCACCTCTCACAGCCTCCTGCTCCTGGGAGCATCACCCAGGGACCTCAGCCCAGCCACACCGAGGTCACACACACACAGGTCAGCTGAGAGGTGACTTCCAGCATGTCACTTCCAAACATCTCCTGCTCAAAGATCTCCTGCTCAAGATCTCCTGCTCAACCAGCCCCCCCAGAAACCCCACATGACATTCTCTCAGCACAAAAATTCAGAGCAACTTTCAGCAGAACTGCTTTTTAACTAAACTGTACGGTTCTATTTGCTCTCTCCCCACCGCCACCTCCCCTGCAAATCATATTGGAAATGCTCCAAGCAGGAACCTTCTTTGTGTCTGTGCATGTAAAACTTCCAAGTACATGCTAATTCAGTTTAATTATGGATTTACTTCACTGGCTGCATTGCTAGTGCCAGAAACAGCCAATATTTGCAGCCAAAGAAATGAGGAAAAAGGAAAGCAAGGTTTCCAGTGTTTGTGTCCCTGCATCTCATCCTTTCAGAACTTGGTGTGCAGGAACACCACAAAGATAACCTGCTTTTTATTTGTACAATTTATTAGATAATCTTCTTCTAATCGAGAACTAATTAAAGGAAGTGAATGCTTGGTTGGAAACGGGGATTAAAACGTGGATAATTATCATAAACGCCACATTTGTTGTTCCAGCCTGCTCTGTTCTCCTCTTCCCCTCTCCCTTTTCCCCCAGTCCCTCTCCCAGGCTGCTCCTGATAATGCTCAGACTGTCTCAGAAGGGGTTTGCTTTCACAATCAATTATTTTCCTTTTTGTCTCCCTGGCTAATGTTTCGTTTGTGTGAGAACATTAACGAGAACTATTTTCTTTTCCTTGTAAATTCATTTAGACGACAGTGACAGAAGGCGGGGAGGTGGCAGCTGCAGGAAAAAAAAGAGGAAACAGGAACATTAAACCGAAGCTTATAAATTATTTCATCTTCTCCAGACAATCCAGATCTGTCACTGCTCTGTGTGCAAGGGGATTTTTTTTAATTTTTTTTTTTTTATCCAAGAGCTCCTCACAGGCACGAGACATTGATCTATGTGGGAGGCTGATGAGAGAGTCTCAGCGCAGCTTTTTTCTGCCAGAGCTGCTGCTCCCCTAGCAAGGACCATGGCCACTGAGGTCTTGTCAGAGAGAATATCTAGGCCAGCAAGGAAAGATTTAGTTAAACTCATCCTGTTTGGCTAAAGCACATTTTTAAGCCTGGGTCTGCACAAGCAGAGCCTGTATCTTTGCTGTAGTGTCCACACAGGATCACTTCTTGCTCAGGCAAAGACTCTGAGGTGCAGGAGGTGGCTCAGGTCAAGCCACAGCACCTTCAAGTGAGGATTTTGAGCCACTTGCACCTGCTGATGTGAGGCTCCATTCCCACAGTGATGTCCTGCAAGCCCAGGGCTGATGGGGAGGATGGATGTCACAGGAAGCAGAACAGCTCCTCTCTCCCTGGATCAGATGTTAACCATGAGAACATAAATAATTACTCCTTTAAAAGTGCCCTAGCAGGATAAAAGGTGAAAATGAGAGCAGGTCCCTCAGTAGCTGGATGCCAGAACAAGACAGGGATGTTGGAACCACGGCCGAGATCAAAATGTGCCAGACAATTTTTGTGCCCGGATTGTTTATTGCTTAATCCTCAACAAAAGTGCTAAAAGCACAGAAGTGATAGGCAGATTTTACTCTTCTTTACTTCTAAGGAGGAGAAAGGCTTTTCCTGTCTAACCTGTACCTGGCATGTCATAGTCCAACCCGATGGCACATCAGCTCTCAGTCAGTCCCACAAATTTTAATGGAAGGCGTGCCTAAGGGAGGAGGCAGCCCCAGCTGGGAAAACACACAGTCCTTCGAAACACTGTCATTTAGTCTGCTTAAGTGATTTTGCTTTAGTTGTCCTTCCACCAGGCCTGGGAAGAAGTGATGCTCCAAGGGGCTGGGTGTGCCCCGAAAGGGCACAGAGAGGTTTCCTGTTCAAGGCCAGCATCTCTGACAGCACCAGGGATTGTCCCCTCTAAATGGGGACAGCAAAACAGGCCCTGAACAAAGAGCACAGGTTTTGATGCCCACCCACTCCACGGCTTTGGAAAAACACCTCTGACTTAAAGCGAGACTCAGCTCTGGCACAATTCAAACCAGACCCAGTGCAGACTTTCCCCCATGGATCAGGGAACTCCCGATTGCTATCCAGCCCAGAGAGAAGCACTGTGTACAAACGTGCAAGGCGTTAGCAGGTTGTTAGTTCTGAAAAATTGGAACTATTCCATTTCAAAGAGATATGTAATGCATAAGCGTCTGGGCTCATCTGTCTTTCTCATCATCCCTCCTCCCTTGAAGTAAGGTCTTGCTCTCTAAGAATCTAGACAAGAAAAACACTCCAACAAAATGAAAAGCAACCTGGCTGGTGATATATATAAAAGATGACATCTCCAGAAATCCCAAACTTCAAAGGGGCAGCTTTCAGCTCATGACTATCCACTCCCTCCAGCCCTCAAGGCTAGTGTCATAATTTTACAGCCACGGGAATCATTTGATCTCTCCAAATGGCAGCTCAGTGGTCTGGCACACTTCTGGATGTCAAAAAAAGTCTGCACTGCCACCAGCAATATTCTGCAGGGGTTGGTCTCCGAAAGGACAGATTGAGGTGAAACAATCAACAGATTCAGTGGCGAGAGGAGGAGGGAGGGATGAAGGGTATTTTGAAGGACAGTTGGAGGCTGAAGGACTTTGTGGCCTGGTTTGTGCAGCATTGATGGCACAGGGTGGTGTCAGAGGCTCCCGGGTGTGCCGGCCATTCCAGTGTGGTGACTGCACATTCCAAGGACTTGCCCCATCTCACACAGCAGCCTGTGGCTCACGCTCACAGGATTAGGGAAAGCACACGGGACTGGTGACAGGAACCCAGGTCGTCTCCCTGTCATCCCAGCAGCACAGGGAAACCTCCGTCCTCCTCACCCTCCAGAACACACTGCTGGTCCCAGCCCTCCCTCACAACATTCCGGGAGTGGGTGAAGGTGAGGGGACAGAAGAAGCTGCCAAGATAAGTAATTGGCTGCCTGCTGGTGAGAACTCTTAATAAGAGGCTTTTCAGCAACGAAATGTTTATATGGGAGTTAATGTATTTACTTTGATGCACACACGCCGCAATAAACAGGCACCCTTCCTATGCTCCGGCAATTAAAGAAGTGTATCGCAAACAAACACAGCCACCAGCTCCCACGGATGGGCTCCCACAGTCCCCCACGGCCCAGAGCATCCCTGAGAGATGGGATGGCCCCAGCCTTCCCAGGGCAATGCCGTGGGTGGCTGCGCTGCTGGAGCAGGGTCCCTTAGCCCAAGTGGGTGAGAAACTTTCCACCATCTGGCCTGGAAAACAATAAATTGAGCCTAGTTTTCATATTGCAGACTGGGAAAAATAGCTACTTCTAAGCAGGGCACTGGATTGTGCACTGGCTGCAGTTTCTGAACAGATTGGAGACGCTGCGCTGCCGCGGTTTAATAGAGTCAGTATTTATTCCTGTGTGGGAGAAACACTCCATTATCTGGCTTATTAATTGTTAGTTATGTAATGGGAAGGTGCCCAGAGCAGGAGATGAGCCCTCATCACTTGTTATTAGCTCAGAAACCAGCAGAAATAAAATAACTGCAGATAAATTATCCCAAGTGCTGCCCCACGTACCACAAACTGACAGATCGGCTCAGAGGGGAATTCACAGAGAGCTCTCGGGAAGCGGGTGGGGAGCAGGGGAGAGATAGCAACAGTCAGTCCAATCGGATTTTTTTT